>OY744483.1:301452021-301595238 GCA_963556165.1 Tipula helvola | reverse complement strand
CTTTATAACAAGAACAGATGTGTGACAATTTAAAATTTGACATTGAAGAGCGTTTTATTTGCTTCGATTCATTCTCTGGAAAAACCGGAGAAGAAATTGCTGCCAGAATTCTTGAAATTTTGTCGGATATGGAATTAAATTATAATTTATGTATTGCCCGAGCATATGATAATGGTGCAAATATGGCTGGCAAGCTAAACGGTGTGCAAGCCATTCTTACGAAGCGTAATCCTAATTGTATTTTTTCCAGCTGTGGGAACCACACATTAAATCTTGTTGGAGTTGATTCAGCTGAATCGTGTAAAGAAGCTGTACAATTTTTTGGAGTTATACAACAAATGTATAATTTTTTTAGCAGTAGTCCGAGGAGATGGGAGGTTTCAAAGAAACATATCCGTATGCCTCTTCATTCGATTTCCAAAACTAGATGGTCTGCTAGAATAGATGCAGTAAAACCAATAGCCAAAAATCTATTATCTATTCGAGATGCTTTAAATGAAATGCATTCCTTTAATTTACTACCACACGCAATCGTTGAATTACACTCAATTGAGAAATATTTAAATAAATTTGAATGTGTTTTGCTTTCTATCATATGGCTCGAAATTTTGACAGATTTGCATCAGACAAATTTGGTAATTGAAGCTCGAAATGCTACACTTGATATTCAGCAAAATAATATTGAAAGTCTATACTAATGAGATTTCGCAATTTAAGCGGAATGTGGAATGAAATATTTGCGAAAGCAAAAGCTAAAGCACGTGAATATGGAGTTACATGTGATTTTGCCATTAATAGAACGATACGGACACAATCGGATGCTGAAAAATACTACAGGATAAATGTGTTTAACGTAATAGTTAATTCCGTAATAGCTGGCTTACAAAGACAATTTCAATCTTTACAAAATATCTGCAATCTTTTCGGTTTTCTTTGGTCATTTTCAAATTTGACTGATGAAAAAATTGAAGCTGCAGTAAACCGTTTGCATTCAAAATACACGAGTGAGTTATCAAACGAGATACTAGGTAAAATTCCTTAAAAAAATGTATGCAGCTAATTTCAATGCAGATCCGACACCAACAAATTTATTAGAAAATATTCTCAGTAAAACTTAGCTGGTTTATTTCCGAATCTTATCATTGTCTTAAGAATATATATATTACGTATCCCTGCATCTGTGTCTTCCGCCGAGAGGAGTTTCAGTGTTCTTAAAAGAATAAAAAAATTTCATCGCTCAACAATGGCAGAACAACGGTTAAATGGATTGGCAATGTTAAACATTAACCACGACATGGTAAGAAAAATTAATTTTGAGCAAATCATTAGAGAATTTTCTAATAATAAAGCGAGAAAAGCTTCAATCTAATAATTTCTAATAAATTCTAATAAATACTAAAATGAATTCATGTGATATAAACTTAAGATTGTTTTATTTTATTTTTATGGGGCCCCATTTTAATAATTTGGCCCAGGCCCCCTGCTAGCTCTGAAAGGCCCTGGATACAGGTATCAATCATCGAAATCGGAGCACAA
This sequence comes from Tipula helvola, assembly GCA_963556165.1. NCBI lineage: Eukaryota > Metazoa > Arthropoda > Insecta > Diptera > Tipulidae > Tipula > Tipula helvola. The sequence continues at coordinate 301,593,702 of OY744483.1, read as the reverse complement.
TTGCAGATTTTCGATTTTTAAAGCTCTGAATTTGTGGGTTATAGTTCAGTTGATTTTCAATAAAATTAAATTTTCCACAAAATGTGTAGAAATATCCTAGCTATCTAAATACCCGTTGGCATCACAATTATAGGTCTCAACACCTATTGATACAGGTATCAATCATCGAAATCGGAGCACAATTGCAGATTTTCGATTTTTAAAGCTCTGAATTTGTGGGCTATAGTTCAGTTGATTTTCAATAAAATTAAATTTTCCACAAAATGCGTAGAAATATTCGAGCAATCTAAATACGTGTTAGCATCACAATTATAGGTCTCAACACCTATTGATAGAGGTATCAATCATCGAAATCGAAGCACAATTGCAGATTTTCGATTTTTAAAGCTCTGAATTTGTGGGCTATAGTTCAGTTGATTTTCAATAAAATTAAATTTTCCACAAAATGTGTAGAAATATTCGAGCAATCTAAATACCCGTTAGCATCACAATTATAGGCCTCAACACCTATTGATAGAGGTATCAATCATCGAAATCGAAGCACAATTGCAGATTTTCGATTTTTAAAGCTCTGAATTTGTGGGCTATAGTTCAGTTGATTTTCAATAAAATTAAATTTTCCACAAAATGTGTAGAAATATTCGAGCAATTTAAATACCCGTTAGCATCACAATTATAGGTCTCAACACCTATTGATAGAGGTATCAATCATCGAAATCGAAGCACAATTGCAGATTTTCGATTTTTAAAGCTCTGAATTTGTGGGCTATAGTTCAGTTGATTTTCAATAAAATTAAATTTTCCACAAAATGTGTAGAAATATTCGAGCAATCTAAATACCCGTTAGCATCACAATTATAGGCCTCAACACCTATTGATAGAGGTATCAATCATCGAAATCGGAGCACAATTGCAGATTTTCGATTTTTAAAGCTCTGAATTTGTGGGCTATAGTTCAGGTGATTTTCAATAAAATTAAATTTTCCACAAAATGCGTAGAAATATTCGAGCAATCTAAATACTCGTTAGCATCACAATTATAGGTCTCAACACCTATTGATAGAGGTATCAATCATCGAAATCGAAGCACAATTGCAGATTTTCGATTTTTAAAGCTCTGAATTTGTGGGCTATAGTTCAGGTGATTTTCAATAAAATTAAATTTTCCACAAAATGTGTAGAAATATTCGAGCAATCTAAATACCCGTTAGCATCACAATTATAGGTCTCAACACCTATTGATAGAGGTATCAATCATCGAAATCGAAGCACAATTGCAGATTTTCGATTTTTAAAGCTCTGAATTTGTGGGCTATAGTTCAGTTGATTTTCAATAAAATTAAATTTTCCACAAAATGTGTAGAAATATTCGAGCAATCTAAATACCCGTTGGCATCACAATTTTAGGTCTCAACACCTATTGATAGAGGTATCAATCATCGAAATCGGAGCACAATTGCAGATTTTCGATTTTTAAAGCTCTGAATTTGTGGGCTATAGTTCAGTTGATTTTCAATAAAATTAAATTTTCCACAAAATGTGTAGAAATATTCGAGCAATCTAAATACCCGTTAGCATCACAATTATAGGCCTCAACACCTATTGATAGAGGTATCAATCATCGAAATCGGAGCACAATTGCAGATTTTCGATTTTTAAAGCTCTGAATTTGTGGGCTATAGTTCAGGTGATTTTCAATAAAATTAAATTTTCCACAAAATGCGTAGAAATATTCGAGCAATCTAAATACTCGTTAGCATCACAATTATAGGTCTCAACACCTATTGATAGAGGTATCAATCATCGAAATCGAAGCACAATTGCAGATTTTCGATTTTTAAAGCTCTGAATTTGTGGGCTATAGTTCAGTTGATTTTCAATAAAATTAAATTTTCCACAAAATGTGTAGAAATATTCGAGCAATCTAAATACCCGTTAGCATCACAATTATAGGTCTCAACACCTATTGATAGAGGTATCAATCATTGAAATCGGAGCACAATTGCAGATTTTCGATTTTTAAAGCTCTGAATTTGTGGGCTATAGTTCAGGTGATTTTCAATAAAATTAAATTTTCCACAAAATGTGTAGAAATATCCTAGCTATCTAAATACCCGTTGGCATCACAATTATAGGTCTCAACACCTATTGATACAGGTATCAATCATCGAAATCGGAGCACAATTGCAGATTTTCGATTTTTAAAGCTCTGAATTTGTGGGCTATAGTTCAGGTGATTTTCAATAAAATTAAATTTTCCACAAAATGTGTAGAAATATTCGAGCAATCTAAATACCCGTTAGCATCACAATTATAGGTCTCAACACCTATTGATAGAGGTATCAATCATCGAAATCGGAGCACAATTGCAGATTTTCGATTTTTAAAGCTCTGAATTTGTGGGCTATAGTTCAGTTGATTTTCAATAAAATTAAATTTTCCACAAAATGTGTAGAAATATCCTAGCTATCTAAATACCCGTTGGCATCACAATTATAGGTCTCAACACCTATTGATACAGGTATCAATCATCGAAATCGGAGCACAATTGCAGATTTTCGATTTTTAAAGCTCTGAATTTGTGGGCTATAGTTCAGTTGATTTTCAATAAAATTAAATTTTCCATAAAATGTGTAGAAATATTCGAGCAATCTAAATACCCGTTATAGCATCACAATTATAGGTCTCAACACCTATTGATAGAGATACCAATCATCGAAATCGGAGCACAATTGCAGATTTTCGATTTTTAAAGCTCTGAATTTGTGGGCTATAGTTCAGTTGATTTTCAATAAAATAAAATTTTCCACAAAATGTGTAGAAATATCCTAGCTATCTAAATACCCGTTGGCATCACAATTATAGGTCTCAACACCTATTGATACAGGTATCAATCATCGAAATCGGAGCACAATTGCAGATTTTCAATTTTTAAAGCTCAAAATTTGTGGGCTATAGTTCAGTTGATTTTCAATAAAATTAAATTTTCCACAAAATGTGTAGAAATATCCTAGCTATCTAAATACCCGTTGGCATCACAATTATAGGTCTCAACACCTATTGATACAGGTATCAATCATCGAAATCGGAACACAATTGCAGATTTTCGATTTTTAAAGCTCTGAATTTGTGGGCTATAGTTCAGTTGATTTTCAATAAAATTAAATTTTCCACAAAATGTGTAGAAATATCCTAGCTATCTAAATACCCGTTGGCATCACAATTATAGGTCTCAACACCTATTGATACAGGTATCAATCATCGAAATCGGAGCACAATTGCAGATTTTCGATTTTTAAAGCTCTGAATTTGTGGGCTATAGTTCAGTTGATTTTCAATAAAATTAAATTTTCCACAAAATGTGTAGAAATATCCTAGCTATCTAAATACCCGTTGGCATCACAATTATAGGTCTCAACACCTATTGATACAGGTATCAATCATCGAAATCGGAGCACAATTGCAGATTTTCGATTTTTAAAGCTCTGAATTTGTGGGCTATAGTTCAGTTGATTTTCAATAAAATTAAATTTTCCACAAAATGCGTAGAAATATTCGAGCAATCTAAATACCCGTTAGCATCACAATTATAGGTCTCAACACCTATTGATAGAGGTATCAATCATCGAAATCGGAGCACAATTGCAGATTTTCGATTTTTAAAGCTCTGAATTTGTGGGCTATAGTTCAGGTGATTTTCAATAAAATTAAATTTTCCACAAAATGTGTAGAAATATCCTAGCTATCTAAATACCCGTTGGCATTACAATTATAGGTCTCAACACCTATTGATAGAGGTATCAATCATCGAAATCGGAGCACAATTGCAGATTTTCGATTTTTAAAGCTCTGAATTTGTGGGCTATAGTTCAGGTGATTTTCAATAAAATTAAATTTTCCATAAAATGTGTAGAAATATTCGAGCAATCTAAATACCCGTTATAGCATCACAATTATAGGTCTCAACACCTATTGATAGAGATGTCAATCATCGAAATCGGAGCACAACTGCAGATTTTCGATTTTTAAAGCTCTGAATTTGTGGGCTATAGTTCAGGTGATTTTCAATAAAATTAAATTTTCCACAAAATGCGTAGAAATATTCGAGCAATCTAAATACCCGTTATAGCATCACAATTATAGGTCTCAACACCTATTGATAGAGATGTCAATCATCGAAATCGGAGCACAATTGCAGATTTTCGATTTTTAAAGCTCTGAATTTGTGGGCTATAGTTCAGTTGATTTTCAATAAAATTAAATTTTCCATAAAATGTGTAGAAATATTCGAGCAATCTAAATACCCGTTATAGCATCACAATTATAGGTCTCAACACCTATTGATAGAGATGTCAATCATCGAAATCGGAGCACAACTGCAGATTTTCGATTTTTAAAGCTCTGAATTTGTGGGCTATAGTTCAGGTGATTTTCAATAAAATTAAATTTTCCACAAAATGCGTAGAAATATTCGAGCAATCTAAATACCCGTTAGCATCACAATTATAGGTCTCAACACCTATTGATAGAGGTATCAATCATCGAAATCGGAGCACAATTGCAGATTTTCGATTTTTAAAGCTCTGAATTTGTGGGCTATAGTTCAGGTGATTTTCAATAAAATTAAATTTTCCATAAAATGTGTAGAAATATTCGAGCAATCTAAATACCCGTTATAGCATCACAATTATAGGTCTCAACACCTATTGATAGAGATGTCAATCATCGAAATCGGAGCACAACTGCAGATTTTCGATTTTTAAAGCTCTGAATTTGTGGGCTATAGTTCAGGTGATTTTCAATAAAATTAAATTTTCCACAAAATGCGTAGAAATATTCGAGCAATCTAAATACCCGTTATAGCATCACAATTATAGGTCTCAACACCTATTGATAGAGATGTCAATCATCGAAATCGGAGCACAATTGCAGATTTTCGATTTTTAAAGCTCTGAATTTGTGGGCTATAGTTCAGTTGATTTTCAATAAAATTAAATTTTCCATAAAATGTGTAGAAATATTCGAGCAATCTAAATACCCGTTATAGCATCACAATTATAGGTCTCAACACCTATTGATAGAGATGTCAATCATCGAAATCGGAGCACAACTGCAGATTTTCGATTTTTAAAGCTCTGAATTTGTGGGCTATAGTTCAGGTGATTTTCAATAAAATTAAATTTTCCACAAAATGCGTAGAAATATTCGAGCAATCTAAATACCCGTTATAGCATCACAATTATAGGTCTCAACACCTATTGATAGAGATGTCAATCATCGAAATCGGAGCACAATTGCAGATTTTCGATTTTTAAAGCTCTGAATTTGTGGGCTATAGTTCAGTTGATTTTCAATAAAATTAAATTTTCCATAAAATGTGTAGAAATATTCGAGCAATCTAAATACCCGTTATAGCATCACAATTATAGGTCTCAACACCTATTGATAGAGATGTCAATCATCGAAATCGGAGCACAACTGCAGATTTTCGATTTTTAAAGCTCTGAATTTGTGGGCTATAGTTCAGGTGATTTTCAATAAAATTAAATTTTCCACAAAATGCGTAGAAATATTCGAGCAATCTAAATACCCGTTATAGCATCACAATTATAGGTCTCAACACCTATTGATAGAGATGTCAATCATCGAAATCGGAGCACAATTGCAGATTTTCGATTTTTAAAGCTCTGAATTTGTGGGCTATAGTTCAGTTGATTTTCAATAAAATTAAATTTTCCATAAAATGTGTAGAAATATCCTAGCTATCTAAATACCCGTTGGCATTACAATTATAGGTCTCAACACCTATTGATAGAGGTATCAATCATCGAAATCGGAGCACAATTGCAGATTTTCGATTTTTAAAGCTCTGAATTTGTGGGCTATAGTTCAGGTGATTTTCAATAAAATTAAATTTTCCATAAAATGTGTAGAAATATTCGAGCAATCTAAATACCCGTTATAGCATCACAATTATAGGTCTCAACACCTATTGATAGAGATGTCAATCATCGAAATCGGAGCACAACTGCAGATTTTCGATTTTTAAAGCTCTGAATTTGTGGGCTATAGTTCAGGTGATTTTCAATAAAATTAAATTTTCCACAAAATGCGTAGAAATATTCGAGCAATCTAAATACCCGTTATAGCATCACAATTATAGGTCTCAACACCTATTGATAGAGATGTCAATCATCGAAATCGGAGCACAATTGCAGATTTTCGATTTTTAAAGCTCTGAATTTGTGGGCTATAGTTCAGTTGATTTTCAATAAAATTAAATTTTCCATAAAATGTGTAGAAATATTCGAGCAATCTAAATACCCGTTATAGCATCACAATTATAGGTCTCAACACCTATTGATAGAGATGTCAATCATCGAAATCGGAGCACAACTGCAGATTTTCGATTTTTAAAGCTCTGAATTTGTGGGCTATAGTTCAGGTGATTTTCAATAAAATTAAATTTTCCACAAAATGCGTAGAAATATTCGAGCAATCTAAATACCCGTTAGCATCACAATTATAGGTCTCAACACCTATTGATACAGGTATCAATCATCGAAATCGGAACACAATTGCAGATTTTCGATTCTTAAAGCTCTGAATTTGTGGGCTATAGTTCAGTTGATTTTCAATAAAATTAAATTTTCCACAAAATGTGTAGAAATATCCTAGCTATCTAAATACCCGTTGGCATCACAATTATAGGTCTCAACACCTATTGATAGAGATGTCAATCATCGAAATCGGAGCACAATTGCAGATTTTCGATTTTTAAAGCTCTGAATTTGTGGGCTATAGTTCAGTTGATTTTCAATAAAATTAAATTTTCCACAAAATGTGTAGAAATATCCTAGCTATCTAAATACCCGTTGGCATCACAATTATAGGTCTCAACACCTATTGATAGAGGTATCAATCATCGAAATCGGAGCACAATTGCAGATTTTCGATTTTTAAAGCTCTGAATTTGTGGGCTATAGTTCAGTTGATTTTCAATAAAATTAAATTTTCCACAAAATGCGTAGAAATATTCGAGCAATCTAAATACCCGTTAGCGTCACAATTATAGGTCTCAACACCTATTGATAGAGGTATCAATCATCGAAATCGGAGCACAATTGCAGATTTTCGATTTTTAAAGCTCTGAATTTGTGGGCTATAGTTCAGGTGATTTTCAATAAAATTAAATTTTCCACAAAATGTGTAGAAATATCCTAGCTATCTAAATACCCGTTGGCATTACAATTATAGGTCTCAACACCTATTGATAGAGGTATCAATCATCGAAATCGGAGCACAATTGCAGATTTTCGATTTTTAAAGCTCTGAATTTGTGGGCTATAGTTCAGGTGATTTTCAATAAAATTAAATTTTCCACAAAATGCGTAGAAATATTCGAGCAATCTAAATACCCGTTATAGCATCACAATTATAGGTCTCAACACCTATTGATAGAGATGTCAATCATCGAAATCGGAGCACAATTGCAGATTTTCGATTTTTAAAGCTCTGAATTTGTGGGCTATAGTTCAGTTGATTTTCAATAAAATTAAATTTTCCATAAAATGTGTAGAAATATTCGAGCAATCTAAATACCCGTTATAGCATCACAATTATAGGTCTCAACACCTATTGATAGAGATGTCAATCATCGAAATCGGAGCACAACTGCAGATTTTCGATTTTTAAAGCTCTGAATTTGTGGGCTATAGTTCAGGTGATTTTCAATAAAATTAAATTTTCCACAAAATGCGTAGAAATATTCGAGCAATCTAAATACCCGTTAGCATCACAATTATAGGTCTCAACACCTATTGATAGAGGTATCAATCATCGAAATCGGAGCACAATTGCAGATTTTCGATTTTTAAAGCTCTGAATTTGTGGGCTATAGTTCAGTTGATTTTCAATAAAATAAAATTTTCCACAAAATGTGTAGAAATATTCGAGCAATCTAAATACCCGTTGGCATCACAATTATAGGTCTCAACACCTATTGATAGAGGTATCAATCATCGAAATCGGAGCACAACTGCAGATTTTCGATTTTTAAAGCTCTGAATTTGTGGGCTATAGTTCAGGTGATTTTCAATAAAATTAAATTTTCCACAAAATGCGTAGAAATATTCGAGCAATCTAAATACCCGTTATAGCATCACAATTATAGGTCTCAACACCTATTGATAGAGGTATCAATCATCGAAATCGGAGCACAATTGCAGATTTTCGATTTTTAAAGCTCTGAATTTGTGGGCTATAGTTCAGGTGATTTTCAATAAAATTAAATTTTCCACAAAATGCGTAGAAATATTCGAGCAATCTAAATACCCGTTAGCATCACAATTATAGGTCTCAACACCTATTGATAGAGGTATCAATCATCGAAATCGGAGCACAATTGCAGATTTTCGATTTTTAAAGCTCTGAATTTGTGGGCTATAGTTCAGTTGATTTTCAATAAAATTAAATTTTCCATAAAATGTGTAGAAATATTCGAGCAATCTAAATACCCGTTATAGCATCACAATTACAGGTCTCAACACCTATTGATAGAGATGTCAATCATCGAAATCGGAGCACAATTGCAGATTTTCGATTTTTAAAGCTCTGAATTTGTGGGCTATAGTTCAGTTGATTTTCAATAAAATAAAATTTTCCACAAAATGTGTAGAAATATTCGAGCAATCTAAATACCCGTTAGCATCACAATTATAGGTCTCAACACCTATTGATACAGGTATCAATCATCGAAATCGGAGCACAATTGCAGATTTTCGATTTTTAAAGCTCTGAATTTGTGGGCTATAGTTCAGTTGATTTTCAATAAAATAAAATTTTCCACAAAATGTGTAGAAATATCCTAGCTATCTAAATACCCGTTGGCATCACAATTATAGGTCTCAACACCTATTGATAGAGGTATCAATCATCGAAATCGGAGCACAATTGCAGATTTTCGATTTTTAAAGCTCTGAATTTGTGGGCTATAGTTCAGTTGATTTTCAATAAAATTAAATTTTCCACAAAATGTGTAGAAATATCCTAGCTATCTAAATACCCGTTGGCATCACAATTATAGGTCTCAACACCTATTGATAGAGGTATCAATCATCGAAATCGGAGCACAATTGCAGATTTTCGATTTTTAAAGCTCTGAATTTGTGGGCTATAGTTCAGTTGATTTTCAATAAAATTAAATTTTCCACAAAATGTATAGGAATATTCGAGCAATATAATACCCGTTATAGCATCACAATTATAGGTCTCAACACCTATTGATAGAGATGTCAATCATCGAAATCGGAGCACAATTGCAGATTTTCGATTTTTAAAGCTCTGAATTTGTGGGCTATAGTTCAGTTGATTTTCAATAAAATTAAATTTTCCACAAAATGTGTAGAAATATTCGAGCAATCTAAATACCCGTTAGCATCACAATTATAGGTCTCAACACCTATTGATACAGCATACAGGTATCAATCATCGAAATCGGAGCACAATTGCAGATTTTCGATTTTTAAAGCTCTGAATTTGTGGGCTATAGTTCAGGTGATTTTCAATCAAATTAAATTTTCCACAAAATGTGTAGAAATATCCTAGCTATCTAAATACCCGTTGGCATCACAATTATAGGTCTCAACACCTATTGATAGAGGTATCAATCATCGAAATCGGAGCACAATTGCAGATTTTCGATTTTTAAAGCTCTGAATTTGTGGGCTATAGTTCAGGTGATTTTCAATAAAATTAAATTTTCCACAAAATGTGTAGAAATATCGAGCAATCTAAATACCCGTTAGCATCACAATTATAGGTCTCAACACCTATTGATAGAGGTATCAATCATCGAAATCGGAGCACAATTGCAGATTTTCGATTTTTAAAGCTCTGAATTTGTGGGCTATAGTTCAGGTGATTTTCAATAAAATTAAATTTTCCACAAAATGTGTAGAAATATTCTAGCTATCTAAATACCCGTTGGCATCACAATTATAGGTCTCAACACCTATTGATAGAGGTATCAATCATCGAAATCGGAGCACAATTGCAGATTTTCGATTTTTAAAGCTCTGAATTTGTGGGCTATAGTTCAGGTGATTTTCAATAAAATTAAATTTTCCACAAAATGTGTAGAAATATTCGAGCAATCTAAATACCCGTTAGCATCACAATTATAGGTCTCAACACCTATTGATAGAGGTATCAATCATCGAAATCGGAGCACAATTGCAGATTTTCGATTTTTAAAGCTCTGAATTTGTGGGCTATAGTTCAGATGATTTTCAATAAAATTAAATTTTCCACAAAATGTGTAGAAATATTCGAGCAATCTAAATACCCGTTAGCATCACAATTATAGGTCTCAACACCTATTGATAGAGGTATCAATCATCGAAATCGGAGCACAATTGCAGATTTTCGATTTTTAAAGCTCTGAATTTGTGGGCTATAGTTCAGGTGATTTTCAATAAAATTAAATTTTCCACAAAATGTGTAGAAATATCCTAGCTATCTAAATACCCGTTGGCATCACAATTATAGGTCTCAACACCTATTGATAGAGGTATCAATCATCGAAATCGGAGCACAATTGCAGATTTTCGATTTTTAAAGCTCTGAATTTGTGGGCTATAGTTCAGGTGATTTTCAATAAAATACAATTTTCCACAAAATGTGTAGAAATATTCGAGCAATCTAAATACCCGTTAGCATCACAATTATAGGTCTCAACACCTATTGATAGAGGTATCAATCATCGAAATCGGAGCACAATTGCAGATTTTCGATTTTTAAAGCTCTGAATTTGTGGGCTATAGTTCAGATGATTTTCAATAAAATTAAATTTTCCACAAAATGTGTAGAAATATTCGAGCAATCTAAATACCCGTTAGCATCACAATTATAGGTCTCAACACCTATTGATAGAGGTATCAATCATCGAAATCGGAGCACAATTGCAGATTTTCGATTTTTAAAGCTCTGAATTTGTGGGCTATAGTTCAGGTGATTTTCAATAAAATTAAATTTTCCACAAAATGTGTAGAAATATCCTAGCTATCTAAATACCCGTTGGCATCACAATTATAGGTCTCAACACCTATTGATAGAGGTATCAATCATCGAAATCGGAGCACAATTGCAGATTTTCGATTTTTAAAGCTCTGAATTTGTGGGCTATAGTTCAGGTGATTTTCAATAAAATTAAATTTTCCACAAAATGTGTAGAAATATCCTAGCTATCTAAATACCCGTTGGCATCACAATTATAGGTCTCAACACCTATTGATAGAGGTATCAATCATCGAAATCGGAGCACAATTGCAGATTTTCGATTTTTAAAGCTCTGAATTTGTGGGCTATAGTTCAGGTGATTTTCAATAAAATTAAATTTTCCACAAAATGTGTAGAAATATTCGAGCAATCTAAATACCCGTTAGCATCACAATTATAGGTCTCAACACCTATTGATAGAGGTATCAATCATCGAAATCGGAGCACAATTGCAGATTTTCGATTTTTAAAGCTCTGAATTTGTGGGCTATAGTTCAGATGATTTTCAATAAAATTAAATTTTCCACAAAATGTGTAGAAATATTCGAGCAATCTAAATACCCGTTAGCATCACAATTATAGGTCTCAACACCTATTGATAGAGGTATCAATCATCGAAATCGGAGCACAATTGCAGATTTTCGATTTTTAAAGCTCTGAATTTGTGGGCTATAGTTCAGGTGATTTTCAATAAAATTAAATTTTCCACAAAATGTGTAGAAATATTCGAGCAATCTAAATACCCGTTAGCATCACAATTATAGGTCTCAACACCTATTGATAGAGGTATCAATCATCGAAATCGGAGCACAATTGCAGATTTTCGATTTTTAAAGCTCTGAATTTGTGGGCTATAGTTCAGATGATTTTCAATAAAATTAAATTTTCCACATAATGTGTAGAAATATTCGAGCAATCTAAATACCCGTTAGCATCACAATTATAGGTCTCAACACCTATTGATACAGGTATCAATCATCGAAATCGGAGCACAATTGCAGATTTTCGATTTTTAAAGCTCTGAATTTGTGGGCTATAGTTCAGTTGATTTTCAATAAAATAAAATTTTCCACAAAATGTGTAGAAATATCCTAGCTATCTAAATACCCGTTGGCATCACAATTATAGGTCTCAACACCTATTGATAGAGGTATCAATCATCGAAATCGGAGCACAATTGCAGATTTTCGATTTTTAAAGCTCTGAATTTGTGGGCTATAGTTCAGGTGATTTTCAATAAAATTAAATTTTCCACAAAATGTCTAGAAATATTCGAGCAATCTAAATACCCGTTATAGCATCACAATTATAGGTCTCAACACCTATTGATAGAGATGTCAATCATCGAAATCGGAGCACAATTGCAGATTTTCGATTTTTAAAGCTCTGAATTTGTGGGCTATAGTTCAGGTGATTTTCAATAAAATTAAATTTTCCACAAAATGTGTAGAAATATCCTAGCTATCTAAATACCCGTTGGCATCACAATTATAGGTCTCAACACCTATTGATAGAGGTATCAATCATCGAAATCGGAGCACAATTGCAGATTTTCGATTTTTAAAGCTCTAAATTTGTGGGCTATAGTTCAGCTGATTTTCAATAAAATTAAATTTTCCACAAAATGTGTAGAAATATTCGAGCAATCTAAATACCCGTTATAGCATCACAATTATAGGTCTCAACACCTATTGATAGAGATGTCAATCATCGAAATCGGAGCACAATTGCAGATTTTCGATTTTTAAAGCTCTGAATTTGTGGGCTATAGTTCAGGTGATTTTCAATAAAATTAAATTTTCCACAAAATGTGTAGAAATATTCGAGCAATCTAAATACCCGTTGGCATCACAATTTTAGGTCTCAACACCTATTGATAGAGATATCAATCATCGAAATCGGAGCACAATTGCAGATTTTCGATTTTTAAAGCTCTGAATTTGTGGGCTATAGTTCAGGTGATTTTCAATAAAATTAAATTTTCCACAAAATGCGTAGAAATATTCGAGCAATCTAAATACCCGTTAGCATCACAATTATAGGTCTCAACACCTATTGATAGAGGTATCAATCATCGAAATCGAAGCACAATTGCAGATTTTCGATTTTTAAAGCTCTGAATTTGTGGGCTATAGTTCAGGTGATTTTCAATAAAATTAAATTTTCCACAAAATGTGTAGAAATATCCTAGCTATCTAAATACCCGTTGGCATCACAATTATAGGTCTCAACACCAATTGATAGAGGTATCAATCATAGAAATCGGAGCACAATTGCAGATTTTCGATTTTTAAAGCTCTGAATTTGTGGGCTATAGTTCAGTTGATTTTCAATAAAATTAAATTTTCCACAAAATGTGTAGAAATATTCGAGCGATCTAAATACCCGTTGGCATCACAATTACCGGTCTCAACACCTATTGATAGAGGTATCAATCATCGAAATCGGAGCACAATTGCAGATTTTCGATTTTTAAAGCTCTGAATTTGTGGGCTATAGTTCAGTTGATTTTCAATAAAATTAAATTTTCCACAAAATGTGTAGAAATATTCGAGCAATCTAAATACCCGTTGGCATCACAATTTTAGGTCTCAACACCTATTGATAGAGATATCAATCATCGAAATCGGAGCACAATTGCAGATTTTCGATTTTTAAAGCTCTGAATTTGTGGGCTATAGTTCAGGTGATTTTCAATAAAATTAAATTTTCCACAAAATGCGTAGAAATATTCGAGCAATCTAAATACCCGTTAGCATCACAATTATAGGTCTCAACACCTATTGATAGAGGTATCAATCATCGAAATCGAAGCACAATTGCAGATTTTCGATTTTTAAAGCTCTGAATTTGTGGGCTATAGTTCAGGTGATTTTCAATAAAATTAAATTTTCCACAAAATGTGTAGAAATATCCTAGCTATCTAAATACCCGTTGGCATCACAATTATAGGTCTCAACACCAATTGATAGAGGTATCAATCATCGAAATCGGAGCACAATTGCAGATTTTCGATTTTTAAAGCTCTGAATTTGTGGGCTATAGTTCAGTTGATTTTCAATAAAATTAAATTTTCCACAAAATGTGTAGAAATATTCGAGCGATCTAAATACCCGTTGGCATCACAATTATAGGTCTCAACACCTATTGATAGAGATGTCAATCATCGAAATCGGAGCACAATTGCAGATTTTCGATTTTTAAAGCTCTGAATTTGTGGGCTATAGTTCAGTTGATTTTCAATAAAATTAAATTTTCCACAAAATGTGTAGAAATATCCTAGCTATCTAAATACCCGTTGGCATCACAATTATAGGTCTCAACACCTATTGATAGAGGTATCAATCATCGAAATCGGAGCACAATTGCAGATTTTCGATTTATAAAGCTCTGAATTTGTGGGCTATAGTTCAGGTGATTTTCAATAAAATTAAATTTTCCACAAAATGTCTAGAAATATTCGAGCAATCTAAATACCCGTTAGCATCACAATTATAGGTCTCAACACCTATTGATAGAGATGTCAATCATCGAAATCGGAGCACAATTGCAGATTTTCGATTTTTAAAGCTCTGAATTTGTGGGCTATAGTTCAGTTGATTTTCAATAAAATTAAATTTTCCACAAAATGTGTAGAAATATTCGAGCGATCTAAATACCCGTTGGCATCACAATTACCGGTCTCAACACCTATTGATAGAGGTATCAATCATCGAAATCGGAGCACAATTGCAGATTTTCGATTTTTAAAGCTCTGAATTTGTGGGCTATAGTTCAGGTGATTTTCAATAAAATTAAATTTTCCACAAAATGTCTAGAAATATTCGAGCAATCTAAATACCCGTTATAGCATCACAATTATAGGTCTCAACACCTATTGATAGAGATGTCAATCATCGAAATCGGAGCACAATTGCAGATTTTCGATTTTTAAAGCTCTGAATTTGTGGGCTATAGTTCAGGTGATTTTCAATAAAATTAAATTTTCCACAAAATGTGTAGAAATATCCTAGCTATCTAAATACCCGTTATAGCATCACAATTATAGGTCTCAACACCTATTGATAGAGATGTCAATCATCGAAATCGGAGCACAATTGCAGATTTTCGATTTTTAAAGCTCTGAATTTGTGGGCTATAGTTCAGTTGATTTTCAATAAAATTAAATTTTCCACAAAATGTGTAGAAATATCCTAGCTATCTAAATACCCGTTGGCATCACAATTATAGGTCTCAACACCTATTGATAGAGGTATCAATCATCGAAATCGGAGCACAATTGCAGATTTTCGATTTTTAAAGCTCTGAATTTGTGGGCTATAGTTCAGGTGATTTTCAATAAAATTAAATTTTCCACAAAATGTCTAGAAATATTCGAGCAATCTAAATACCCGTTAGCATCACAATTATAGGTCTCAACACCTATTGATAGAGATGTCAATCATCGAAATCGGAGCACAATTGCAGATTTTCGATTTTTAAAGCTCTGAATTTGTGGGCTATAGTTCAGTTGATTTTCAATAAAATTAAATTTTCCACAAAATGTGTAGAAATATCCTAGCTATCTAAATACCCGTTGGCATCACAATTATAGGTCTCAACACCTATTGATAGAGGTATCAATCATCGAAATCGGAGCACAATTGCAGATTTTCGATTTTTAAAGCTCTGAATTTGTGGGCTATAGTTCAGGTGATTTTCAATAAAATTAAATTTTCCACAAAATGTCTAGAAATATTCGAGCAATCTAAATACCCGTTAGCATCACAATTATAGGTCTCAACACCTATTGATAGAGGTATCAATCATCGAAATCGGAGCACAATTGCAGATTTTCGATTTTTAAAGCTCTGAATTTGTGGGCTATAGTTCAGTTGATTTTCAATAAAATTAAATTTTCCACAAAATGTGTAGAAATATCCTAGCTATCTAAATACCCGTTGGCATCACAATTATAGGTCTCAACACCTATTGATACAGGTATCAATCATCGAAATCGGAGCACAATTGCAGATTTTCGATTTTTAAAGCTCTGAATTTGTGGGTTATAGTTCAGTTGATTTTCAATAAAATTAAATTTTCCACAAAATGTGTAGAAATATCTTAGCTATCTAAATACCCGTTGGCATCACAATTATAGGTCTCAACACCTATTGATAGAGGCAGGGCCTTTCAGAGCTAGCAGGGGGCCTGGGCCAAATTATTAAAATGGGGCCCCATAAAAATAAAATATAACAATCTTAAGTTTATATCACATGAATTCATTTTAGTATTTATTAGAATTTATTAGAAATTATTAGATTGAAGCTTTTCTCGCTTTATTATTAGAAAATTCTTTAATGATTTGCTCAAAATTAATTTTTCTTACCATGTCGTGGTTAATGTTTAACATTGCCAATCCATTTAACCGTTGTTCTGCCATTGTTGAGCGATGAAATTTTTTTATTCTTTTAAGAACACTGAAACTCCTCTCGGCGGAAGACACAGATGCAGGGATACGTAATATATATATTCTTAAGACAATGATAAGATTCGGAAATAAACCAGCTAAGTTTTACTGAGAATATTTTCTAATAAATTTGTTGGTGTCGGATCTGCATTGAAATTAGCTGCATACATTTTTTTAAGGAATTTTACCTAGTATCTCGTTTGATAACTCACTCGTGTATTTTGAATGCAAACGGTTTACTGCAGCTTCAATTTTTTCATCAGTCAAATTTGAAAATGACCAAAGAAAACCGAAAAGATTGCAGATATTTTGTAAA
Source organism: Tipula helvola (assembly GCA_963556165.1). NCBI lineage: Eukaryota > Metazoa > Arthropoda > Insecta > Diptera > Tipulidae > Tipula > Tipula helvola. The sequence continues at coordinate 301,576,879 of OY744483.1, read as the reverse complement.
GATTGAAATTGTCTTTGTAAGCCAGCTATTACGGAATTAACTATTACGTTAAGCACATTTATCCTGTAGTATTTTTCAGCATCCGATTGTGTCCGTATCGTTCTATTAATGGCAAAATCACATGTAACTCCATATTTCATTCCACATTCCGCTTAAATTGCGAAATCTCATTAGTAGACTTTCAATATTATTTTGCTGAATATCAAGTGTAGCATTTCGAGCTTCAATTACCAAATTTGTCTGATGCAAATCTGTCAAAATTTCGAGCCATATGATGGAAAGCAAAACGTATTCAAATTTATTTAAATATTTCTCAATTGAGTGTAATTCAACGATTGCGTGTGGTGGTAAATTAAAGGAATGCATTTCATTTAAAGCATCTCGAATAGATAATAGATTTTTGGCTATTGGTTTTACTGCATCTATTCTAGCAGACCATCTAGTTTTGGAAATTGAATGAAGAGACATACGGATATGTTTCTTTGAAACCTCCCATCTCCGCGGACTACTGCTAAAAAAATTATACATTTGTTGTATAACTCCAAAAAAATGTACAGCTTCTTTACACGATTCAGCTGAATCAACTCCAACAAGATTTAATGTGTGGTTCCCACAGCTGGAAAAAATACAATTAGGATTACGCTTCGTAAGAGTGGCTTGCACACCGTTTAGCTTGCCAGCTATATTTGCACCATTATCATATGCTCGGGCAATAAATAAATTATAATTTAATTCCATATCCGACAAAATTTCAAGAATTCTGGCAGCAATTTCTTCTCCGGTTTTTCCAGAGAATGAATCGAAGCAAATAAAACGCTCTTCAATGTCAAATTTTAAATTGTCACACATCTTGTTCTTGTTATAAAGACAAAATACTATCGAAGATCAAGCGCAAATGAGAAATCTATAGTAACAAAAAATTCGGGGGCCCCTAAAAATCGGGGGCCCGTGCCGTATGGCCCGGCTGGCCCACCCTCTGATTGGCCCTGGATAGAGGTATCAATCATCGAAATCGGAGCACAATTGCAGATTTTCGATTTTTAAAGCTCTGAATTTGTGGGCTATAGTTCAGGTGATTTTCAATAAAATTAAATTTTCCACAAAATGTCTAGAAATATTCGAGCAATCTAAATACCCGTTAGCATCACAATTATAGGTCTCAACACCTATTGATACAGGTATCAATCATCGAAATCGGAGCACAATTGCAGATTTTCGATTTTTAAAGCTCTGAATTTGTGGGCTATAGTTCAGTTGATTTTCAATAAAATTAAATTTTCCACAAAATGTGTAGAAATATCCTAGCTATCTAAATACCCGTTGGCATCACAATTATAGGTCTCAACACCTATTGATACAGGTATCAATCATCGAAATCGGAGCACAATTGCAGATTTTCGATTTTTAAAGCTCTGAATTTGTGGGTTATAGTTCAGTTGATTTTCAATAAAATTAAATTTTCCACAAAATGTGTAGAAATATCTTAGCTATCTAAATACCCGTTGGCATCACAATTATAGGTCTCAACACCTATTGATACAGGTATCAATCATCGAAATCGGAACACAATTGCAGATTTTCGATTTTTAAAGCTCTGAATTTGTGGGCTATAGTTCAGTTGATTTTCAATAAAATTAAATTTTCCACAAAATGTGTAGAAATATCCTAGCTATCTAAATACCCGTTGGCATCACAATTATAGGTCTCAACACCTATTGATACAGGTATCAATCATCGAAATCGGAACACAATTGCAGATTTTCGATTTTTAAAGCTCTGAATTTGTGGGCTATAGTTCAGTTGATTTTCAATAAAATTAAATTTTCCACAAAATGTGTAGAAATATCCTAGCTATCTAAATACCCGTTGGCATCACAATTATAGGTCTCAACACCTATTGATACAGGTATCAATCATCGAAATCGGAGCACAATTGCAGATTTTCGATTTTTAAAGCTCTGAATTTGTGGGTTATAGTTCAGTTGATTTTCAATAAAATTAAATTTTCCACAAAATGTGTAGAAATATCCTAGCTATCTAAATACCCGTTGGCATCACAATTATAGGTCTCAACACCTATTGATAGAGGTATCAATCATCGAAATCGGAGCACAATTGCAGATTTTCGATTTTTAAAGCTCTGAATTTGTGGGCTATAGTTCAGGTGATTTTCAATAAAATTAAATTTTCCACAAAATGCATAGAAATATTCGAGCAATCTAAATACCCGTTATAGCATCACAATTATAGGTCTCAACACCTATTGATAGAGATGTCAATCATCGAAATCGGAGCACAATTGCAGATTTTCGATTTTTAAAGCTCTGAATTTGTGGGCTATAGTTCAGTTGATTTTCAATAAAATTAAATTTTCCACAAAATGCATAGAAATATTCGAGCAATCTAAATACCCGTTAGCATCACAATTATAGGTCTCAACACCTATTGATAGAGGTATCAATCATCGAAATCGGAGCACAATTGCAGATTTTCGATTTTTAAAGCTCTCAATTTGTGGGCTATAGTTCAGGTGATTTTCAATAAAATTAAATTTTCCACAAAATGTGTAGAAATATCCTAGCTATCTAAATACCCGTTGGCATTACAATTATAGGTCTCAACACCTATTGATAGAGGTATCAATCATCGAAATCGGAGCACAATTGCAGATTTTCGATTTTTAAAGCTCTGAATTTGTGGGCTATAGTTCAGGTGATTTTCAATAAAATTAAATTTTCCACAAAATGCGTAGAAATATTCGAGCAATCTAAATACCCGTTATAGCATCACAATTATAGGTCTCAACACCTATTGATAGAGATGTCAATCATCGAAATCGGAGCACAATTGCAGATTTTCGATTTTTAAAGCTCTGAATTTGTGGGCTATAGTTCAGTTGATTTTCAATAAAATTAAATTTTCCATAAAATGTGTAGAAATATTCGAGCAATCTAAATACCCGTTATAGCATCACAATTATAGGTCTCAACACCTATTGATAGAGATGTCAATCATCGAAATCGGAGCACAACTGCAGATTTTCGATTTTTAAAGCTCTGAATTTGTGGGCTATAGTTCAGGTGATTTTCAATAAAATTAAATTTTCCACAAAATGCGTAGAAATATTCGAGCAATCTAAATACCCGTTAGCATCACAATTATAGGTCTCAACACCTATTGATAGAGGTATCAATCATCGAAATCGGAGCACAATTGCAGATTTTCGATTTTTAAAGCTCTGAATTTGTGGGCTATAGTTCAGTTGATTTTCAATAAAATAAAATTTTCCACAAAATGTGTAGAAATATTCGAGCAATCTAAATACCCGTTGGCATCACAATTATAGGTCTCAACACCTATTGATAGAGATGTCAATCATCGAAATCGGAGCACAACTGCAGATTTTCGATTTTTAAAGCTCTGAATTTGTGGGCTATAGTTCAGTTGATTTTCAATAAAATTAAATTTTCCACAAAATGTGTAGAAATATTCGAGCAATCTAAATACCCGTTGGCATCACAATTATAGGTCTCAACACCTATTGATATAGGTATCAATCATCGAAATCGGAGCACAACTGCAGATTTTCGATTTTTAAAGCTCTGAATTTGTGGGCTATAGTTCAGGTGATTTTCAATAAAATTAAATTTTCCACAAAATGCGTAGAAATATTCGAGCAATCTAAATACCCGTTATAGCATCACAATTATAGGTCTCAACACCTATTGATAGAGGTATCAATCATCGAAATCGGAGCACAATTGCAGATTTTCGATTTTTAAAGCTCTGAATTTGTGGGCTATAGTTCAGGTGATTTTCAATAAAATTAAATTTTCCACAAAATGCGTAGAAATATTCGAGCAATCTAAATACCCGTTAGCATCACAATTATAGGTCTCAACACCTATTGATAGAGGTATCAATCATCGAAATCGGAGCACAATTGCAGATTTTCGATTTTTAAAGCTCTGAATTTGTGGGCTATAGTTCAGTTGATTTTCAATAAAATTAAATTTTCCATAAAATGTGTAGAAATATTCGAGCAATCTAAATACCCGTTATAGCATCACAATTACAGGTCTCAACACCTATTGATAGAGATGTCAATCATCGAAATCGGAGCACAATTGCAGATTTTCGATTTTTAAAGCTCTGAATTTGTGGGCTATAGTTCAGTTGATTTTCAATAAAATAAAATTTTCCACAAAATGTGTAGAAATATTCGAGCAATCTAAATACCCGTTAGCATCACAATTATAGGTCTCAACACCTATTGATACAGGTATCAATCATCGAAATCGGAGCACAATTGCAGATTTTCGATTTTTAAAGCTCTGAATTTGTGGGCTATAGTTCAGTTGATTTTCAATAAAATAAAATTTTCCACAAAATGTGTAGAAATATCCTAGCTATCTAAATACCCGTTGGCATCACAATTATAGGTCTCAACACCTATTGATAGAGGTATCAATCATCGAAATCGGAGCACAATTGCAGATTTTCGATTTTTAAAGCTCTGAATTTGTGGGCTATAGTTCAGTTGATTTTCAATAAAATTAAATTTTCCACAAAATGTATAGAAATATTCGAGCAATATAATACCCGTTATAGCATCACAATTATAGGTCTCAACACCTATTGATACAGGTATCAATCATCGAAATCGGAGCACAATTGCAGATTTTCGATTTTTAAAGCTCTGAATTTGTGGGCTATTATAGTTCAGTTGATTTTCAATAAAATTAAATTTTCCACAAAATGTGTAGAAATATTCGAGCAATCTAAATACCCGTTAGCATCACAATTATAGGTCTCAACACCTATTGATACAGGTATCAATCATCGAAATCGGAGCACAATTGCAGATTTTCGATTTTTAAAGCTCTGAATTTGTGGGCTATAGTTCAGGTGATTTTCAATCAAATTAAATTTTCCACAAAATGTGTAGAAATATCCTAGCTATCTAAATACCCGTTGGCATCACAATTATAGGTCTCAACACCTATTGATAGAGGTATCAATCATCGAAATCGGAGCACAATTGCAGATTTTCGATTTTTAAAGCTCTGAATTTGTGGGCTATAGTTCAGGTGATTTTCAATAAAATTAAATTTTCCACAAAATGTGTAGAAATATTCGAGCAATCTAAATACCCGTTAGCATCACAATTATAGGTCTCAACACCTATTGATAGAGGTATCAATCATCGAAATCGGAGCACAATTGCAGATTTTCGATTTTTAAAGCTCTGAATTTGTGGGCTATAGTTCAGGTGATTTTCAATAAAATTAAATTTTCCACAAAATGTGTAGAAATATCCTAGCTATCTAAATACCCGTTGGCATCACAATTATAGGTCTCAACACCTATTGATAGAGGTATCAATCATCGAAATCGGAGCACAATTGCAGATTTTCGATTTTTAAAGCTCTGAATTTGTGGGCTATAGTTCAGGTGATTTTCAATAAAATTAAATTTTCCACAAAATGTGTAGAAATATTCGAGCAATCTAAATACCCGTTAGCATCACAATTATAGGTCTCAACACCTATTGATAGAGGTATCAATCATCGAAATCGGAGCACAATTGCAGATTTTCGATTTTTAAAGCTCTGAATTTGTGGGCTATAGTTCAGGTGATTTTCAATAAAATTAAATTTTCCACAAAATGTCTAGAAATATTCGAGCAATCTAAATACCCGTTATAGCATCACAATTATAGGTCTCAACACCTATTGATAGAGATGTCAATCATCGAAATCGGAGCACAATTGCAGATTTTCGATTTTTAAAGCTCTGAATTTGTGGGCTATAGTTCAGGTGATTTTCAATAAAATTAAATTTTCCACAAAATGTGTAGAAATATCCTAGCTATCTAAATACCCGTTGGCATCACAATTATAGGTCTCAACACCTATTGATAGAGGTATCAATCATCGAAATCGGAGCACAATTGCAGATTTTCGATTTTTAAAGCTCTGAATTTGTGGGCTATAGTTCAGGTGATTTTCAATAAAATTAAATTTTCCACAAAATGTCTAGAAATATTCGAGCAATCTAAATACCCGTTAACATCACAATTATAGGTCTCAACACCTATTGATAGAGGTATCAATCATCGAAATGGGAGCACAATTGCAGATTTTCGATTTTTAAAGCTCTGAATTTGTGGGCTATAGTTCAGGTGATTTTCAATAAAATTAAATTTTCCACAAAATGTGTAGAAATATCCTAGCTATCTAAATACCCGTTGGCATCACAATTATAGGTCTCAACACCTATTGATAGAGGTATCAATCATCGAAATCGGAGCACAATTGCAGATTTTCGATTTTTAAAGCTCTAAATTTGTGGGCTATAGTTCAGCTGATTTTCAATAAAATTAAATTTTCCACAAAATGTGTAGAAATATTCGAGCAATCTAAATACCCGTTATAGCATCACAATTATAGGTCTCAACACCTATTGATAGAGATGTCAATCATCGAAATCGGAGCACAATTGCAGATTTTCGATTTTTAAAGCTCTGAATTTGTGGGCTATAGTTCAGGTGATTTTCAATAAAATTAAATTTTCCACAAAATGCGTAGAAATATTCGAGCAATCTAAATACCCGTTAGCATCACAATTATAGGTCTCAACACCTATTGATAGAGGTATCAATCATCGAAATCGAAGCACAATTGCAGATTTTCGATTTTTAAAGCTCTGAATTTGTGGGCTATAGTTCAGGTGATTTTCAATAAAATTAAATTTTCCACAAAATGTGTAGAAATATCCTAGCTATCTAAATACCCGTTGGCATCACAATTATAGGTCTCAACACCAATTGATAGAGGTATCAATCATCGAAATCGGAGCACAATTGCAGATTTTCGATTTTTAAAGCTCTGAATTTGTGGGCTATAGTTCAGTTGATTTTCAATAAAATTAAATTTTCCACAAAATGTGTAGAAATATTCGAGCGATCTAAATACCCGTTGGCATCACAATTATAGGTCTCAACACCTATTGATAGAGATGTCAATCATCGAAATCGGAGCACAATTGCAGATTTTCGATTTTTAAAGCTCTGAATTTGTGGGCTATAGTTCAGTTGATTTTCAATAAAATTAAATTTTCCACAAAATGTGTAGAAATATCCTAGCTATCTAAATACCCGTTGGCATCACAATTATAGGTCTCAACACCTATTGATAGAGGTATCAATCATCGAAATCGGAGCACAATTGCAGATTTTCGATTTTTAAAGCTCTGAATTTGTGGGCTATAGTTCAGGTGATTTTCAATAAAATTAAATTTTCCACAAAATGTCAAGAAATATTCGAGCAATCTAAATACCCGTTAGCATCACAATTATAGGTCTCAACACCTATTGATAGAGATGTCAATCATCGAAATCGGAGCACAATTGCAGATTTTCGATTTTTAAAGCTCTGAATTTGTGGGCTATAGTTCAGTTGATTTTCAATAAAATTAAATTTTCCACAAAATGTGTAGAAATATCCTAGCTATCTAAATACCCGTTGGCATCACAATTATAGGTCTCAACACCTATTGATAGAGGTATCAATCATCGAAATCGGAGCACAATTGCAGATTTTCGATTTTTAAAGCTCTGAATTTGTGGGCTATAGTTCAGGTGATTTTCAATAAAATTAAATTTTCCACAAAATGTGTAGAAATATCCTAGCTATCTAAATACCCGTTGGCATCACAATTATAGGTCTCAACACCTATTGATAGAGGTATCAATCATCGAAATCGGAGCACAATTGCAGATTTTCGATTTTTAAAGCTCTGAATTTGTGGGCTATAGTTCAGGTGATTTTCAATAAAATTAAATTTTCCACAAAATGTCTAGAAATATTCGAGCAATCTAAATACCCGTTAGCATCACAATTATAGGTCTCAACACCTATTGATAGAGGTATCAATCATCGAAATCGGAGCACAATTGCAGATTTTCGATTTTTAAAGCTCTGAATTTGTGGGCTATAGTTTAGGTGATTTTCAATAAAATTAAATTTTCCACAAAATGTGTAGAAATATCCTAGCTATCTAAATACCCGTTGGCATCACAATTATAGGTCTCAACACCTATTGATAGAGGTATCAATCATCGAAATCGGAGCACAATTGCAGATTTTCGATTTTTAAAGCTCTAAATTTGTGGGCTATAGTTCAGTTGATTTTCAATAAAATTAAATTTTCCACAAAATGTGTAGAAATATTCGAGCAATCTAAATACCCGTTATAACATCACAATTATAGGTCTCAACACCTATTGATAGAGATGTCAATCATCGAAATCGGAGCACAATTGCAGATTTTCGATTTTTAAAGCTCTGAATTTGTGGGCTATAGTTCAGGTGATTTTCAATAAAATTAAATTTTCCACAAAATGTGTAGAAATATCCTAGCTATCTAAATACCCGTTGGCATCACAATTATAGGTCTCAACACCTATTGATAGAGGTATCAATCATCGAAATCGGAGCACAATTGCAGATTTTCGATTTTTAAAGCTCTGAATTTGTGGGCTATAGTTTAGGTGATTTTCAATAAAATTAAATTTTCCACAAAATGTGTAGAAATATCCTAGCTATCTAAATACCCGTTGGCATCACAATTATAGGTCTCAACACCTATTGATAGAGGTATCAATCATCGAAATCGGAGCACAATTGCAGATTTTCGATTTTTAAAGCTCTAAATTTGTGGGCTATAGTTCAGGTGATTTTCAATAAAATTAAATTTTCCACAAAATGTGTAGAAATATCCTAGCTATCTAAATACCCGTTGGCATCACAATTATAGGTCTCAACACCTATTGATAGAGAGTTATCAATCATCGAAATCGGAGCACAATTGCAGATTTTCGATTTTTAAAGCACTGAATTTGTGGGCTATAGTTCAGGTGATTTTCAATAAAATTAAATTTTCCACAAAATGTGTAGAAATATCCTAGCTATCTAAATACCCGTTGGCATCACAATTTTAGGTCTCAACACCTATTGATAGAGGTATCAATCATCGAAATCGAAGCACAATTGCAGATTTTCGATTTTTAAAGCTCTGAATTTGTGGGCTATAGTTCAGTTGATTTTCAATAAAATTAAATTTTCCACAAAATGTGTAGAAATATTCGAGCAATCTAAATACCCGTTGGCATCACAATTTTAGGTCTCAACACCTATTGATAGAGATATCAATCATCGAAATCGGAGCACAATTGCAGATTTTCGATTTTTAAAGCTCTGAATTTGTGGGCTATAGTTCAGGTGATTTTCAATAAAATTAAATTTTCCACAAAATGCGTAGAAATATTCGAGCAATCTAAATACCCGTTAGCATCACAATTATAGGTCTCAACACCTATTGATAGAGGTATCAATCATCGAAATCGAAGCACAATTGCAGATTTTCGATTTTTAAAGCTCTGAATTTGTGGGCTATAGTTCAGGTGATTTTCAATAAAATTAAATTTTCCACAAAATGTGTAGAAATATCCTAGTTATCTAAATACCCGTTGGCATCACAATTATAGGTCTCAACACCTATTGATAGAGGTATCAATCATCGAAATCGGAGCACAATTGCAGATTTTCGATTTTTAAAGCTCTGAATTTGTGGGCTATAGTTCAGTTGATTTTCAATAAAATTAAATTTTCCACAAAATGTGTAGAAATATTCGAGCGATCTAAATACCCGTTGGCATCACAATTACCGGTCTCAACACCTATTGATAGAGGTATCAATCATCGAAATCGGAGCACAATTGCAGATTTTCGATTTTTAAAGCTCTGAATTTGTGGGCTATAGTTCAGTTGATTTTCAATAAAATTAAATTTTCCACAAAATGTCTAGAAATATTCGAGCAATCTAAATACCCGTTAGCATCACAATTATAGGTCTCAACACCTATTGATAGAGATGTCAATCATCGAAATCGGAGCACAATTGCAGATTTTCGATTTTTAAAGCTCTGAATTTGTGGGCTATAGTTCAGGTGATTTTCAATAAAATTAAATTTTCCACAAAATGTCTAGAAATATTCGAGCAATCTAAATACCCGTTAGCATCACAATTATAGGTCTCAACACCTATTGATAGAGGTATCAATCATCGAAATCGGAGCACAATTGCAGATTTTCGATTTTTAAAGCTCTGAATTTGTGGGCTATAGTTCAGGTGATTTTCAATAAAATTAAATTTTCCACAAAATGTCTAGAAATATTCGAGCAATCTAAATACCCGTTAGCATCACAATTATAGGTCTCAACACCTATTGATAGAGGTATCAATCATCGAAATCGGAGCACAATTGCAGATTTTCGATTTTTAAAGCTCTGAATTTGTGGGCTATAGTTCAGGTGATTTTTAATAAAATTAAATTTTCCACAAAATGTCTAGAAATTATAGGTCTCAACACCTATTGATAGAGGTATCAATCATCGAAATCGGAGCACAATTGCAGATTTTCGATTTTTAAAGCTCTGAATTTGTGGGCTATAGTTCAGGTGATTTTCAATAAAATTAAATTTTCCACAAAATGTCTAGAAATATTCGAGCAATCTAAATACCCGTTAGCATCACAATTATAGGTCTCAACACCTATTGATAGAGGTATCAATCATCGAAATCGGAGCACAATTGCAGATTTTCGATTTTTAAAGCTCTGAATTTGTGGGCTATAGTTCAGGTGATTTTCAATAAAATTAAATTTTCCACAAAATGTCTAGAAATATTCGAGCAATCTAAATACCCGTTAGCATCACAATTATAGGTCTCAACACCTATTGATAGAGGTATCAATCATCGAAATCGGAGCACAATTGCAGATTTTCGATTTTTAAAGCTCTGAATTTGTGGGGGTTCAGGTGATTTTCAATAAAATTAAATTTTCCACAAAATGCGTAGAAATATTCTAGCGATCTAAATACCCGTTGGAATTACAATTAAAGGTCTCAATACCTATTGATAGAGGTATCAATCATCGAAATCAGAGCACAACTGCAGATTTTCGATTTTTAAAGCTCTGAATTTGTGGGCTATAGTTCAGGTGATTTTCAATAAAATTAAATTTTCCACAAAATGTGTAGAAATATTCGAGCACCCGTTGGCATCACAATTGTAGGTCTCAACACCTATTGATAGAGGTATCAATCATCGAAATCAGAGCACAATTGCAGATTTTCGATTTTTAAAGCTCTGAATTTGTGGGCTATAGTTCAGGTGATTTTCAATAAAATTAAATTTTCCACAAAATGTGTAGAAATATCCTAGCTATCTAAATACCCGTTGGCATCACAATTACAGGTCTCAACACCTATTGATAGAGGTATCAATCATCGAAATCGGAACACAATTGCAGATTTTCGATTTTTAAAGCTCTGAATTTGTGGGCTATAGTTCAGGTGATTTTCAATAAAATTAAATTTTCCACAAAATGCGTAGAAATATTCGAGCAATCTAAATACCCGTTGGCATCACAATTATAGGTCTCAACACCTATTGATAGAGGTATCAATCATCGAAATCGGAGCACAATTGCAGATTTTCGATTTTTAAAGCTCTGAATTTGTGGGCTATAGTTCAGTTCATATTCAATAAAATTAAATTTTCCACAAAATGTGTAGAAATATCCTAGCTATCTAAATACCCGTTGGCATCACAATTATAGGTCTCAACACCTATTGATAGAGGTATCAATCATCGAAATCGGAGCACAATTGCAGATTTTCGATTTTTGGGGATCTGAATTTGTGGGCTATAGTTCAGTTGATTTTCAATAAAATTAAATTTTCCACAAAATACGTAGAAATATTCTAGCGATCTAAATACCCGTTGACATCACAATTACAGGTCTCAACACATATTGATAGAGGTATCTCTTCCACCAACTAAACCAGCTGTTAAACCAACATTCATTTAAAACTTACCTACAATTACATGCCTGGTAAGGAAATAGCTTATTAGAAAAAAAATGTAAAAAATTCATTTTATCATAAAAATATTTTATCTCCAACAGATTAGAGATGGCAGGCCTTAAGGAACAGTTTGGTACCCATCTCAACAGACTTACCTGCTGTACCAGACAATTTACTACAACAACAGATGCGAATGCAGAATATCTGGACTTTAGTGCTCCACTATATGCAGAACATGCCAGGGAATATCATGTGACGATATATTATATATGAAAAAGATGATTTTGATGTTGTATGAATTAATTAGTTAAAATAAAATCCAAAATTACTACTAAATATATACCTTAAGAAAATGGGAATATCTCTGAAATTGTCTACTTGTTCTAGTAACAACACTTGTTTATTTAGGGCCGTTATCCACTCTAAAACTAACAGTTTAAAAAAACGAGTTTAACTTCAATTTTGGCAGATATAGCAGCGCTAAATAAACAAATGTTGTTTCTAGAACATGTAGACAATTTAATTCTGCGTTATTGCGTTAGATATTAACCAAATCTGTGCTACCTCCTATTCCAGAAATATTCCCATTTTCTTAGAGTCTTAAAATTATTTATGACAACCCTGGTACTCATACATCATTTCTACAAACACACTGCCTACCATACAAGCGATCTAACATCGTTCATTGTTTTTATAATTTGATTGCTTAACACAAAGAAATTGAGTCTTACTAATATAACATGTGATGGCCGAAGTAGTAGCATGATTGGCTATAGAATGCAAGATACCGAGTTCGATCCTAGTAATGTATTCAGTAAAAATTGTACTTTTTAATATTTATAAGATCCCAATTTAAAAAAAATTCTGAAACTGGGTCAATTACTCACAAATATCGAGAAAAAAAAATAATTTTTGAAAATGTTAATGTTAAATAATTAATAAAAAAAAAAAAAAATGCGCGCTAGTTCATAAAATCGAACCTCAGACATTTTTCACAAAAGTTAAAATCCACGCCCTCTTTTAAGTAAAATCAAATATACTAGCACTTTTAGCGAAGAAACAATCTGTACTAAATATAGTACGTATGCCCTAACAGAGATGTCTGTACTAAATATAGTACGTATGCCCTAACAGAGATGTCACTATATCCATATATTGGAGACAATTTTGCTGAATGACTGCATAATACAAAGAAATCGGTGTACATTATTATATGATGTGATAGCCGATGGAGTAAGGTGATGGACTGCAGAAATGAAGGTATCGAGTTCGATGCCAAGCAATGCCAACGTTAATTTTTAGATGAAAAATATATGAATTGAATCTGGGACCGAGAAAATCGGCGGATCTGGAGATCCGCCAGAAAAAAAATCAAAATTTGGCCAAATTCGAAAAAAAAACAGAAATTTCAGATTTTTGAAAAAAAACATTGGAATTTGGTAGAATCGAACTCGGGACCTTTGGGACATCAATCCATCATTTTACCACCCGACCATTCGCCTTCATATATATAGTACTCAATTTTTCGTATAAATACTCTGTATTTTGGACTTTGCGAAAAAATAACTTGGATCTAAAATATTTTCAAGTTAGACATTGGGACCGATTTTCAAAGGTAATACCATTAGCATGTTTGATGCAAATCACACTTTAGAATTTTACTCGTCAGATAATTTTTTTACTCATCAGTTAACAATTTTTTTAACTCTACAATTAACAATTTTTTTTTTCTCAAACCAATATGGGTTAAAAAAGTAATGTACCAGCATCGAGATTCGAACTTGCGAAAATTTGTTCTCTAGTCTACAGCGCTAACACCTAGACCATCACCTATATGATAATTCGTACTAACTTTATTTGTTTTGTCTTTCAAATCAACATTTAGGGGATTATAACGTCAAACAGAAAATGCAGATAAATTTTTCGTTGCTTATTTACAACAACGTCGATTTTCGAAATATATTTTTAATTTAAATCTTACCTCAAATACCTACCATTTTCTTTTCGATACCGCATTATATTCTCAACTCTAAAGCATGGTAAATTATTAAAATGCAAAAAAAATTGTATTTGTCTTTTCGTAGAATCGAACTCGAGACCCACTACACAATAATCCATTACGCTATCACTTGAACTACTACATCTTATAATGCATGACATTAAAATTTTGTTTGGTTTCCGCTCAATAAATTGTTAAACAAACATCTGTGTTCAAACATTTCAGGAGGAGTTGGAGAATAAAATGTTTTAAGATCTAACGTATGATACTAAATTTGCAGCGCCATCTTACTCCTTAATCAACGACTGTTTAAGGTTTGTATTTAACGAGTTATCCTGTTGTTAAACTTCTTGCACCGTTTTATTAAATTAATTTTTCGGTTGAAATACAAGATTTAGGTACAGTCTTATAGGGTTATTTCCCAGTTCATATTATGGAGAGTACCCATTTCCGCACCTCTAGAGAGGAAGGGTATTTGGTGCGTTTTTTTTATGTGGTCTCCCCAGTAGGCCTAATCCACAATTCTATAAATACAAATACTAAAATGCTGATCATTAGTTAGGTAATTTTCAAGAAAATCGAATTTTCTGTTAAATGGCACCACAGACCACAATTACAGGTCTCGAAACCTATTTTTAGAGGTATCAATCGTCGAAATCGGAGCACAATTGCAGATTTTCGATTTTTGGGGCTCTGAATTAGTGGAGTTGATTTTCAATAAAGCTAAATTTCAGTCGAAATGTGTAGAAATATTCGGGCGATCTAAATACCCATTGGCATAACAATTACAGGTACCAACGCCTATTGATACAGGTATCTATCGTCGAAATCGGAGCACAATTGCAAATTTTCGATTTTTGGGGCTCTGAATTAGTGGACTATAGTTCAGTTGATTTTCAATAAAACTGAATTTCCTACGAAATGTGTAGAAATATTCGGGCGATCTAAATACCCGTTGGCAGGACCATTACTGGTCTCACCACCTATTGATAGAGGTATCAATCGTCGAAATCGGAGCACAATTGCAGATTTTCGATTTTTGGGGATTGTCCAGTTGATTTTCAATACAACTGAATTTTTTCAAAACTAGTTCGGTTTTTTTTTAACATTTTTATTACATGAAAATTTCCAAAAAGTATTTTCCTTCTCGATATCTGTGAGAATTTTATTTTTGATCGTATAGAAATAATTTGGTAACAAATATCAAAAATTTAATTTTTACTGAATACACCACAAAGGATCGAACTCGGTACCTTGCATTCTACAGCTTCTCATGCTACTACTTTTACCATCAGATGTTATAACAATTACACTAAATTTCTACGTTTTGTGCAATTAAAATATAAGAACAATGTGATCGATGTTATTTACATCGATGACAACAAAAATATTTGTACGTACCTAAATATAACGCCATTTCTCAAAATTCTCAAATAAATTCTAAATAAAAACACGATTAGAGCATGTTAATGAGCTTAGGGCTGTTGAAATTATAGTGAAAACATCTCAGGAACTCATTGTCTGATCTTAAACATATTTTGTTTAACAACAGAATTTTTTAAGATACTAAGGATGGGTCATTTCCATGCGAACATCGTTTTTCTCTGGTTCTCGGGCTTAATTAAATTTAATTTGATTGAAAATATCAAAGTTTTTTTTTTAAGTTGCACTGAAAAACAGTAATAATTTAAATGGAAACACTTGGTTTAGCAATTGTGCAAGGAGCGCTAAAATTAAAATACAATTTATTATCTTTTCCAGGCAGAGTGCGCTATTAGGCATATCAGTTCCACAATAAATTTCACGGTGATTAGTTTAGTTCCGTTTCGCTACGCCCTGTATTTTAAAATGCTATATTTTTACATTTGACACACTCTCTTATAATTATTTAAATATTTTAATTTATACAAAATTTGTTACAAAGTCTATGCGGCGTGGGTAATTTTGTACACAGTATTTTTTATCACAACGTAAAATTATATTTTTTCTTGGCTTGTGAAAATTTTGATATCAAAATTGAAGTAGTTATAGTATGTATTTGATAAAAATAAAATTAATTTATAAAATATTTTTTGTTGTATCGTGTGTTTTATATTTAGTTTACAAATACATATACAATCTCGCAGTTATACAGATGCGTATTATGCAACTTACTTACACAATGTGTACGAGAACAAATTAATTTTTTCGCTTCTTCTTTGCCGGTGCATCTTCATCTTCACTGCTGTCATCGCTACTGCTGCCCCCTAAATCATCATCCGAATCTTTATTTGCGTCAACCTCCATAAGATCACGATCCTCTTTCTCTTCGGCTGCTGCTGCCTTTGTTTCTTTTTCCACCGATTTAGATTTTGTAGGTGATGGCCGTTTTTCAGCTTTTTTGTAAAGTTTCTCCAGGAAATATTTAACTTTTTCGGGCGCTGGACTATACGCCCAATAAATCATTTCAAAATGTTCCTCAATTGGTTCACCCTCTGGCGTAAAAACATTCATCTTTTTCTCATAAATTTTATCGCGAATTTTTTTCAATTCCCGATTGCGAACAATATCCCACGAATATGTATCATCATCGGATGGATATAGTGTACGTAAATGTTTATAATTACATTTGGCCTTATTACTGTATACATCGAGGAATTCAATTTGTAGATCATTATCGACGGGGCCCGGAAGTTGTTCAATCAGGTCATAGCTTAAGTATCTTAAATTATCTTTCATATGATTTTCACGGTCGAATTCTTCTAGAAAATCTTCTAGCACTTGTACACCTTCTTTGATGGCTTTTACTTTATCGGGATTTTTTGTGCCACTGAGCACACGCTTTGAACTGCCGATTAATCCATTTATGGCGAGTTTCTGGTATTCGGGGTCACGTCCCTTTAGGATTCTTTAAATAAAAAAAGACAATATTAGTAATAATAATCGAATACAACAACAAAAATACTTACTTCAATGTTTTTTCGGCTGCCTCTTTGTCCTTGAAGCCAAGCCCCGGAACAGTTTCAGGTTTATCTTCATTAGCTGCTGGTTTACTATTTTTTGTTGATCCTGTGTCATGTTCTTTCAACCATTTGTCGTAGACCTCGATGGCTTCGTTGATATTCTTTAGTTTTTCTTCTGATTTTGTTACTGTATTCGAAACAAAAGAACGCATTAGTACTTAGATAAAGCATAAACCTGTTTTTATGTTAAATAGGAACGCTTCGGTTTCGGTATGCTGTACAATGACATCATAAACCATTAGTCGAGCAAATATACTAAATTCTTTTAGATCAAACTGTATTTTGTTGTATATTTATGTATTTCTATTGTAATTTCTAATATTAGAAATTAAAATTTATTTTGGAATTTACATCATCGTTGATTTTTTTTGGTTTGTTTTTGTTTGTTATAACGTGACTTTATGTTGTCATGTCATATACATAGAATATTAATGATTTACCGAATTTTGTATTCGGTTTGATATTTTAGGCATATCACCCAAATCAAGCGAGGAGGTTTTTTTTTGTACAAATTTCTAATTCGTTTCTTTTTTTTAAATATCATTTTGGTGTGTACACAAAACACTTTCGAAGGCTATTTTTATAATGCGATGAGACAAGCGCTATATGACAATTTCGTTACACGATGATTAACACTTCAATAATAAATAGTTATAAAAGTGGTGTGTGGTACCAACACAGATTTTATTTTGTTATATATTTATAGGCGGCGTGGAAGATATAAGCCAGCTTAAATTGATTGGTTGTGCAACAGTTTTCTTATTAATTAAAATTTCTTTTCAGCCAAGGTGATTTCGATATGGTGGTATAGAGCTTACAAATAAAAATCCATCTCTGAACTGTAAGCCATTACCTCTAAATTTAGCAAACCAAGAGATAACATATCGAGAATTTGGTAAGTATAAATCATCATTTTCACATAGTACTCAACTTGTGGTTGGTGATTATCAAACATCGTCACTCAAAAGAGAACCATCCACAATCTTATTATCAAAATCATCAAGGTCGACTAAATTTCGCCAAAGTCTTAAATTTTATAAATTCTTGAATTTTTATTTGCTAAAGTTGTTAACAAAATCTGATGCAATTCTCAAATTTATTCAAAAGCGTGGTTTTAATATCAAGTGTATAGTTTATCGATTTTCAGAATTTCTCTTCCTGTAGTTCCTAAAAAGCCTATATCTATTCTCCAAGATTTTGGAAAGATGTTATGATTTAACTTTGGATCAGGCTCACCTCAAAATTAGTTTCCCTACATCAGGAAAATTCTAGTATGGTCAAAATTGTTCATCCTTACTTTCCCCTACGTTCGCGAAAATGTGAAAGTTGCTGCTCTAAAACAAACGGAACGTTAACGAATATTCAATTTGTTCCCGGGTTTGTGCACAAATTTGCTTTATGTAAGCCAATTGATCAAAAACGGTAATCGTCTTGCATTTGGTTAAAGAAAATTGTAAAATTTTCAGCGTAGCAAATGTCTTAATAGCAACAGCGACATTAATCGGCTAATGAATGAAATGAGTGGATAAATAAACAATAATCTGCGACATCGGCGTTAGGGACACATTTGTGACAAAAATCAAAATGTTTGTGGTGCAGTAATTAGCGTAAATTGGGGCGAAAGAACTAACAATATAAATGCATTGTTTACATTGAAAGGGAAGCAAACTCGCTTTTCATTTAAAGATGTTCGTAGACGGCTGTAGTCCGCCCCAAAAACGATAAATTGATGATGCGAAATATTTCGTTACATTTGTCGATGATTACAGAACACTACCATTGAAAGAAAAAAAAACAAGTTTTTAACACTTTTTTGGAGCTCAAAGCTCTCGTCGAAAATTAGTACTCAAGAACAATCAAAGTCCTGCATTCTAAAAATGGAGCAGCGTATTGCAATCGGCAATTTGGTAGAAAGTGGAATTATATATAAGAAAACAGCACCATGTACCAGCACCATATGCTGGTGACTACACCAGCAAAATTTTGATCAAAAATGAAACCAGACTTGACCATATTATGAGTGTTTGAATGCAAAGCGATGGTACATGTGCCAAAGGAAAAACGTCAAAAGTCATGATAAGCAGACATGTCTTCCGGTTGTTTGAAATTATTTTGTGAAATGAGATTTGGTTCTAAACGAGAATTTCGCATTCCGATTCATTGAAATGAAAAACTAAATCCCTCTTTTGTCGAATGAAACAAAACAAAATACCTCGTCTTTGAATTTGACGCTGAAATACAATTAACATTTAACAGTGTTGTTGAATTTATCCTTAAGTTATTTAGAGCAGTTTGGTTTGGCTCAAGGCAAGTAAAAGTAAGGTTATGGGCCCAGGCTTGTACCCCCTAAAAACTGTGCAGAATCGAGAATATTAGCGTTGATTTTTTTTTATAAAGTTTCATAACTCTACACTTTTAATTTTAGGAAGTTGGCCAGTAAAACTCTTCATATATTCGAACATCCTCAACAGAGTAACGTCCAAATCAACAGGGTTCTTGCCCTTTGATTGCTTTAACGTTTCGTGTAGAATTTAAGTTGATATATCCATCCGTTCTCAAATTACGGTGTAAACGGATTGTACGGATGGACGGCAAATCGAAACCGAGAGCCCCACTTTATCCATCATTTCATAATCTACTGTTGTTAAAATCAATCTTTTTAGAAGAAAACCGCTTTTGAGCAAACCAATCATTGTCAAAATCCATCTTTCCTAAAATCCGAACCCAATTTTGACCAAATCTACTATTGACAAAATCAATTATTTACGAAATTCACATTAAAAATTTCAAAAATTCTTAAAATTCAAAATATTCTTGAGATTCTAAAGTTAATAAGATTTATTTGAAACACAAGGTTTACAGAATTCGTAAGATCGATAAGACTCACGAGATTCATAAAATTCACGAGATTCTTAAGATTCGTAAGACACACAAGATTCAGAAGATTCATGAGATTAGCGGGATCCATAAGATATTCATGAGATTCATAAAATTAATCAAATTAATAAAATTAGTAAGTTCACTTGGTTCAAATGACTCATAAGATTCATAAGATTTTTAAGATACATAGGACTTATAAGATTCGTTGGACTTACAAGATTCATAAAATTTGAAGATAAATAGGATTCATAAGATTCGTTAAAACATCGTGAGTCTGCATGTCCGTTTTTTCGGAAACCGGTTAATCTCCATGCCCTACTTCACATGTCCTCTAATTGAGGCATTTCGTTTTCTTTGGCATAATTGTTGTGTACCCTTAGCGAGGCCTTTCGTTAGTTAAGGGTTAATATTGCCAATCCTTCTAAGCACTCTTTTAAGCACATTTTTCATAACATTTTCGCAGACTTCTGGTGTTATTTCAGTAATTTCATTTCAAATGTTGTCCTTAAGCATCGAGGTTGTGGTTGGTTTATTGGTATACACCTTTTCTCTCAAGTATCTCAAAGGATGAAATCTGGAGGGGTTAAATCAGGGGATTATGGGGTCAGTCGATATCACCACTTTTTGATTATAACAAGCTGTGTGTGATGTGGCACCGTCTTGTTGGAACCACATGCGCTGTAGGACTAATTGATCTAATTCGGACACAAGAAATTTTTCCCAACATGTCCCGATAGCGTTACCAGTAACTGTTTCAGCATTGGCACTAGCATGTTGTGGCGTTAGATGTTCCATAATAAATTATTATCGCTCACTCTCAAATGCCAACTGACTACTGTCATCTAAACCAAAATGGCGGCCATCTATTACCGATTCAAGTCCATGATTTTGTTTGCTTCGAATTCATTCTTAATTAGTTCTCGAAATCCATAAAAAATCCAAAGAATCCATCGTTTTTATTATTTTTGCAAGCCGGGCTTGCAATTAGTAATAAAAAATGATGGATTCGTTGGATTTTTTATGGATTTTGAAACAATGGATTTTGACTGAGCTAAAAAAACATTCTGATCGAAAGCTATAGCTGCAGCTACTTATCTATCAACTGTTAATCGACAATAGGTCTTGAGTCTTGATAAGATAGCTGAAAAAAATTCGGCGCGGAGTAAACCCGAATTTATGCCATTTGGTAGTTCTGGATCAATTGATTAAAAAATGTTTGGCGGCCAACCTACCTGAAAAGCCGTTGGAACATGGAAGCGAAAAGTTCGAGAAATTGTTGCTCACGTGCAAAAACTCATTAAGTAGTCTATGAACACAAAAAGATTTTTGACCAATAAGTTGGCCAAGCAAAAGACCAACAACAGAATAAAAGATTCAATTTGTTGCACAAGCCAGAAATAGTGATGACGAGAACGTTTTTATGAATCATCCGAAGAAGACAACGGTGGTAACTGAGGACGTAAAGATAAATTGCAAAATTGAAGTTGTTGAAAACCACTTGTCGGCCATAATTGATTCCGGTACAAAGTGAAATCCTCCTGGTGAAAATGGTTGGTGTTTTATATATATATACACCGACGAATTCCAGTGCCATTGGAAAGAAAAGTTATTGATGAAAAAAATGATAAATTGTTGGAACAAGGCGTTTTCGAGAAGATTAATGGATCGCGGAATTGGGTTAGTCCACCACTGTGGTAGTACCTGAAAACCGTTCTAACGGTATATGCATTTGTGTAGAAAATGTACTTCACCAGATTGAAATCACAAATTTTTGTGATATTACAACATTCGTTCATAACACAAAACGTTCCGGAAGTTCTCTTCATCGGTATCACTTGCGCTCCAGATGTTTCTAGAAAATTTTGGAACAAGTTTTATCTGATTTTATTTTTGGTCCCACAAAAGGGGAATTTAAAGGTGGGCGTTGAGCCTACAAATCAAATGTTGCTCATCCATTGTCAAGTCACCTCCAAATACTATTAAAGGCGCTAGAAGCAAGTGAAATTGGACAAAAACCGAATCATTATGTAAATTGGGCCATTGAAAAAGTGGAACTGAAAACAATGAAATTGAGCAATCGACGCCGGGAGCCTTTAACATTTGAGGAGGCTACGAGAGATTCTTAATGCGATGCAACAGGAATATGAGTCTCGTGGTAAGTTAGAGCACATTTCGCCGGATAAAAGAAAGCAATCAAACGCAAGTAATCTTTAAGGCCAAATGCGATGGTAGAAAAAACCAAATTAAATTCTACAATTTTTGGATGAGGGGGGAATTGTATTCCCAAATTTTACAAAATAATAATTGTTCTGTGACAAGAATCTATCCTGTTTTGCTTCTCAGTTGGGCGCTCAGATGGAGGGCGAATATTTATATCTGCCGTTATTGCTTTCCAGATTTTTTTTTTTTGTGCTTTTACTGTACTAGTAAGAGTTTTAGCTCAAACGCTGTAATATGGCGGACAAAAAAAATTTGAACATATGAAAGGAAATAAATATTTTGGGTACCTTGACGAAAGTTCGTGCAAAAGAACCTAATATACCACAAAATGATAACGATAGAGAAATGAACAAAAATTATTTTGGCGCCAAAACTACACAGCTACCTGTAAAGTAGGCAGTTAAAATTCAAAATTATGATGATAAATTTAACTGGCGAAAAAATCCAATATTTCGAGATAAACCAGTTTTGGACATAAGAACCAAAAATTTTGAAAAAAATTAACAAAACTATTGTGAAGATAATATTATATCTTTACGATCTCCAATATCAATTATTAAAATTTAAATCTTCAAGCCAAGAATTAAAATTTTGAGAAATTTTTAGTTACCCAAATTTATTTTGAATTCTATAAATAATATTAAATATGATTGAATTTGAAAATTCACTGTCTGACAGTGTGTTACCATTTCGTCCAGGTCTAATTTAATTTATAACTTAGAATTGGAATCACATATTAGTTATTATAGCTGATTTAGACTTAGAAATTAATTAGCATTTAATTTAGGATTTTGAATTTTGTTAACTTGACTAGCAACTGGACTATTAATTATATTGTTGTACTTTATGATAACGAGCTTGATTTTAACTTTGAATTGAACAACATCTCCTAAATCAAATTTGATTAACAATTACTCATTACGAATTTCAATTAGCATCTCACAATTGCGATATTTACTATCCGCATTAACAAATTTATAAATACACAATCACGTCAGCCAATACGTTAATATTTTAATAGTTAATTAATTTAGAAAAATAAATGGTGATCACTACCTAGTTTAAGGTACATATTTATACACAAACCTGATGTCATCATCAACATTACAAAAAATTCGAGTTTTTTAGAGATACCAAGCTACGAGTATTTTATTGATTCGGTGTGCGTGTGTAAATATGTTTACAAACCAAATATAATA
Organism: Tipula helvola; assembly: GCA_963556165.1. Taxonomy (NCBI): domain Eukaryota; kingdom Metazoa; phylum Arthropoda; class Insecta; order Diptera; family Tipulidae; genus Tipula; species Tipula helvola. Next base: position 301,553,646 of record OY744483.1, on the reverse strand, counting down.
TAATTGGTTTATAACACGCAATCAATCGGAAATTACAACATAATTCACTCCCTCAATTTACTTAATTAATTATTGATTTATTATTATGTTCTATTTTAAGAAAATTAGGTCATCATCGTAATTTATATTTAATTTTTAATTCCAGCTGAGTGTTAAAAAGCATTTTAAACGATGACGTCATAATAGCCAACCTTGAGTATTTAATAATTTGTGTTAAACTCGAAGATGATGATGATGTCCAAATAGCACCAATAACAAACGGAAATATTTATAGAACGATAAAAAAGCACGGCACCAACCAAACAATAACTATACATACTAACATATTCAAATTTAGGTTGTCAGACGGATATACTATATAAATTATTTAGTTTTTAATATTTAAACCGCATACTCACATGTAAGAACGCGCTTTGCCCGTCCCAATAATCCACGAACGGTCAACTTTTGATATTGCAGCTCCTCTTTGGCCAACAGCTTTAAACTCTCCTCAGCCACCGATTTATCTTTAAATCCATATTTACTTTCACCTTCACTGGACATTGTTTAATATTTTTATTTATTGAATACTTTTTATTTTTAGATATTTAATTTTTAATCCGTTCACTTAAACAGTTCTCGAGCGACTAAAATATATATTCCAAATTATTTTTAATTTAAATTTCGAATGAATGGCCTCTAGACGCGTAGTAGTATGTATTACTACAAATTGTGTGTGTTCATCATACCACTACTGGGAGTTTATTGTGTGTACACACTACCGTGTACAAGTTTGTTTTGATCTTTTCCCGTTTTGTATGTACAAAAGATTAGTGTATGCTCTCGGTTTCGTCTTATAGCCTTATATACTTCATCGATATAAATAATCGTGACATAATTTCATTTAATGCTGCTATATACTTTCCGCGTGTATTTACATGCTCTTTTCATGATTATATCCATTTCTCTTTTAGCCTTTTGTTGAACCGAAAAATAATTTATGTTTATGTGTACATTGTATAATACAGCTTGATGTAAGAGAGAGAATAACTGACAATGTGCGTTGGTTTGTTTTTGTTTTGTTATTAGGAAGCATGTGCACAATATACAAAAATGCGATTCTTGATATACATGATGTCATCGGCAGGTGAGGCTTGTTTAAATATATAATTACAAACTTTCGTCGTGCTTGAACTCAATTAAGATAAAAACCGTCTTAATTCAAACCGCCAAATCAAATTGGAAATTTATTAATCTTTGGGCTACTCGACTGTAGCGCCTTTTCTTGTAAATAGCAGAGATTCGAATAAGGAAAAAATTAAATTCGTCCTGTTCCAAAATATTTATTAAACATATTTTTCTTATTTTCCAGAATATTTTCAAAGCGTTTCTATTCCAAAATAATAGAAACACGAAGAAAAGTCCAAATACATTTTATCCATATATAAAAATGAGACAGGCATAGGCAAAATTTCATTTTTTCCTTTCATAATGTTACTATGGCCCGAATTTATAGTCGTTGCTATAACTAAAACTACTGTTATAGTAACAGTTTCCGTATTTATAACCCTTCATTATAAGATTTATTTCTTGAACAGAGCAAAAATTGAATATAAATCAGCTTGACGACATTTTACAAGCTATTTTAGCATCAACGATTCTTCAAACCAATTTTTTAGCGAAGACAAGTGAGTGATGAATTGAGCAACGCTCCTTCACATTGTCCAAGATAAGAAGCGCAAAACCGATTTTAACACATTTAGTACATATTGTCTATGATAAATTGACTTTTTCATATTCACCACCATTAAAAGTTGGCTGACCTCTTGACAAACTTGTGCTTTAATAAATCCGATTTAAAAATAAAAATCCTAATCGCTTAAGCAAGTTTAATGTATTTATCTCTTTTAGTTTCTATATCAACCAATAGATGCTGCACTAAATTAAATTACACAAATTATCACAGACACATTAAATATTAAGCCATCGTTTAGCACACAACTATTAATATTCATTTTCAATTACAAAACAAAATAATAAAATTTATAAACAACCTTTATAATTTTTAATATTTTTTTTTAAATTTTATTATACAGTTGTGCCCGAATTTAGAATTCGCTACAAAATACAGTACATATACACAATAATAATTATCACATATTATTAATATTTTTTCGTTTTTTTTCGATTTTGTAGAAATTAGATTTCAATAAATTTTTTTTTTTTTTTACAATTGTTCCAACTCATAATCCGGTTCATCTTTGAACATTGATAGTCTTAAATGATCAGCCGATTGAATTATTGCTAGCTCATCAATATTCGGTTCACATTTTATATGCACATTCAGTTGTGGTATATTTCCGTCCGAATTTAAATTCGGTTGATAGTGGCCCACCAGGATTAGCTCATCTGAAAGATTGTACATGGCATTTGACATTTCTCGTCCCAAATTTTGATCACCCACATGTATATTCATGTGCGCCTTTAAATGACATTTTTCGCGAAATGGTTTGGCGCATATTATACATTTGTAAGGTTTTTCACCGGAATGGATTTTCTTGTGCCGCTGTATAAATTAAGAAATGTATAATTAAATCTAAACTAGGTAAGCATATACATAAGTATAGAGTCAATCAATACACTTACACTCAATTGTCCCGAATCACGAAATGTTTTTGTACAATCCAAGCATGGATAAGGTTTCTCTTGTGTGTGTATACGCATATGCACTTGTAAATGTCCTCTCTCTCGGAACGGTTTTAAACAAATTTCACAGCGATATGGTTTCTCGCCAGTATGTATTCGCATGTGGTACTGCATTGTGCCGCTACACCGAAATTCCTTATAACAAACTTCACATTTGTACGGTTTTTCTCCCGTATGAATTCGTTTGTGCACCCTCAGATGTACAGCCTCACGGAAATGTTTATCGCATACGTCACAATGATATGGTTTTTCGCCAGTATGAATTTTCATATGTTTATGCAGGGCTGATTGCCCGCGAAAGTCTTTTGCGCAAACCCCACAATGGAATGGTTTTTCACCGGTATGTATTCGCATGTGAGCCAGCAATGTTGCATTTTCACGGAATTCTTTGTAGCAAATTTCACATACAAATGATTTGTCCTCAGTGTGAATTTTCATGTGTCGCTGTGAATACAAATGGAATGGTTTTTAAATTTCAACGCTTCTCCAACACTAACTTCTGCAAGACTGAGTATTCTGCTTGTCTAACGATTTATCTTTGGAATAATCCGATACTCCAACGCTATCGATCTGGTTATTTTATTTTAAAATAAATCAGAATAAATTTAAGTCAATTTTTACCAACAAGTTGTTTATTCTCACTGACTAAAAGTAGACGACACCCGAGGTAATCTATTAGTTAATATTGTAAATCAAGACTACCTTAAATTTACAACTTAAGTATAATAGTCTAGAATACATTGTCCTTCGAAGCCATTGTAAAAAAAAAAACTGCCACCAATCCAAAGATACGTCAAGCAACAACCGGCATATACAAAATTAAAAACACGAAGTCTCAATCATCGAAGCTGCACCGCAAAACAGAAATTCACTTTAGAAGTTGTTCCTAAAATTATCCGCCTAATAAATAAACTTACTAAATTACAATTATGGACATAGAACAGCATTGCAGACACAAGAACAAGAGGCAGAAGAGATAGTGCTTCTCATTTCAAACTACAAGAAATATAGAGCAGCGCAGAAAATCAAAACCTATCTGGAGAAAAGAATATCGGCTTTGAAGAAGTATAATAACTAGTACGTTGATGATGAAAAAACATAAAAGAATTCTAACCACCACTGAAATCAACAGATCAGTACTACAAGGATAGACAAAAAGTGGCGGAAACACAGAAAAGAATGAACAGATATGGAAATTCCATGTCAAGTATTTACATAGAAATATTCAATCAAAAAAATGTATTCCTGCTCTAATCTAACCAGTTAAGACAGAGACAATATAATTCAATATTACATATTTCGCTTCTCTTCTTTGTATAAAAAACAAAAAAGAAGAGGAGCGAAACATATTATCGTATTATATTTTTTCTGTCTTAACTGGTTAGATTAGAGTAGGAATACATTTTTTAGATTGAATATTTCTATGTAAATACTTAACATGGAACTTCCATATCTGTTCATTCTTTTCTGTGGCGGAAATCTAAGGAGGCAGCAGGTTAGTTCATGACAACAATCAGCTTACCATAACGCATAAAATGAACTACCTTAAAAGTCAGGTAGAGGGGTCAGCTGGGAAATTATTAAGCCATTTAGAACCCACTGGGGATAACTTCGATGCAGCTTGGGAGATTTTAGAAAACCGCTTCAACAACAGGAGGTTATCTCCTCTCTGAATATTTCCTAAAGAAATCAGATGGTCAAATTTCCTCAGCCAAAACCATACGACAACAAGTTGCAACAGTAAAATTAGTTGTTTTACCTGTAAATGCAGTCATTATACTTTGCTACAGGTGTCAAACCAAGAGCACAGTATTGCCAAACTGAACATATCAACATTCAATAAGGATTGTAGCCCAGTACTTTTAGCAACAGTCCTAGTAAAATTACAAAATATTTACGGTGGTTTCAACATATTACGGGCACTAATAGATCCAGGCTTACAAGCTACTTTCGTCACAGAGCAAGCAGCACAATAACTAAGCTTGCCAAGGACAAGGATTTTAACTGAAGTTTCTGGAATTTCAGCAACAAAAATACAAGATACAAGCTAATGCTTTAGTTCTGAGTACTACCACTAAACAACTTCTAAACAAGAACTTATAGCGAACTACAAAAGGAAGTAATCCTATTCTACTTTCTATACTCCCGGACCTATTTTGATCTTTTAATAGGCTGCGGCATATATGGAGAAATGTTTTAGAAGGCGTAAAAAGAGGTCCGCCTCATAAGTACATGGCGCAAAAAACAGAGCTAGGATGAATAATTTCTGGTAGTTTAAATCAAAACAGCAGCATCTCAATCATTCAGTTAAATAGCCAAGTCACATTAGCGGACATAGACAAGCAACTAAAACGTTTCTGGGAATCCGATAAACTGCATCCTAAGCAAAGCCTAACTGCTGAAGAGATCGAATGTAAACAGTACTAAGGAGAAACACACAATCGGTTAAAAAATGGACAATTTGAGGTTCCGATACAACTTGACAACAACAAACTCACAGAAGTGGGAATAGGAGAATCAGAAGGCAAAGCAGTAGCTAGATTGCTTCAGATAGAAAAATGATTCAAAAAGGATGAATACTTTAAGAATCAATATCATAAATCCATGAATGAATACATCCAACTAAACCATAATCGAACTCATTAAAGATGATTATATGACAGTAGCTTCCCGTGTTTACTTAATGCCACATCATTATGTCATTAAAGAAAATAGCACAACTACGAGATTAAGGGTAGTGTTTGATGCTTCCTGCAAAAGAACAACAAGCACACCACTAAATGAAATGATCATGAAGGTTCAACCTTACAAGACAACTTAACAGCAATATTGATCAGATGGACAAACATCATTATGTGATTACAGCAGACATCGACAAAATGTTGAGGCGGATTAAAATATCCCACAAGGATCAAGGTGGTGTGCAACGAAACCTCTGGCAGTTTCATACAAATAACCCAATGAGCAGTTATAGAATAAAAACAATCACATGTGGAATAGCTTCTGCAACTTATTTGAAGCGTCAGATATCCAGTAGGGTCAAAACTCGTTCAAAACGATTTCTATGTGGATCCTCTTCTATCTGGACCTAACACAATAGCAAAGGCAGTAGCTGTGCAAAAGGAATTACTAAGAAATAGAGCTACAATCCAACACCGATCCTAACCAATGGCATCACGTGGTTTCTAATGAGAATCCTGCTGACTGTACGCATCACAAGGGTTAAACCCAGTTCAATTATTAACCCATATAATTTGGTGGGAAGGGCCAACATGACCAAATGGTCTGAGCTATCAGGGAAGGAAGCAGCAGCATGGAACAAAAATCAATAAGAACATTTACAATAAACAACAGTGAAAAAACCAGTAGTTGAATTCAATCGATTCTCATGATTGCAACGGCTTTTTCACAGCATTGTATACTGTCTACGATTTCCATCTAATGCAAAAACAAAAACCAGAAACATCCCTCATTTTAAACCAGAATAACTGAAAATGTCGCTAAGGGCAATAATTATAGTTGTGCACCAGGAAGCTTTTGAACCAGAGTTAAAGAAATTAAAAGCAAATCAAAACTTCCCAAGGAGCAGTGCAATTATTATAATGCTAACTAAATTTCTAGACGGAAATGACCTGCTAAGAGTCACAGCAACGTTATCACACCTGAGGGCGCAGTATTGGGTATGTTACCATAAGAACGAGTAACACCACCACCACCGGGCCGATTAATATACAATTATGGAAACACCGCCGTGAAAAAACAACAAAGGGGTCTATGCCTTTACCCATGAAGGCAATCCACCACGAAACTTGTAAGTGACCTGCTAACAGATGCCTTTTTAGCCGCATACCGACGATTCATATCAAGAAGAGGAATCTGTCTGAAAATATTCAGTGATTGCAGTACAAATTTCGTTGGATCAGACAAACAGCTACAAGGCTAGCAAAGTAATAGGAGTCGGTAATTAAAGGTAAAATATCACAGGCGGGAACTGAGTGGCATTTTGTACCCCTGATGGGAAGTCCTCACTTTGGAGGAGTATCGGAAGTCGGAGTCTAGTCAACTAAACACCTGCGTAAAGTAATTGGAACTCATACATTAATTTTGAGGAACTCTCAACACTTCTGCCTCAAATAAAGGCGAACTTAAACTCTAAGCCACTAGCTCCTCTCTTATAAGACCCAGATGATGGTGGGTTTTTAAGTCTGGCACACTATAGGGAGGGCTATCATATCAACGCCACTACCTGATATTGAGGGAGTACACACCGTCATAAGATGAAATTTGCTGACCAAACTCTGTCAAGAATTCTGTAAAAAATTGCATACAGATTATGTCACAACTACAATGACGGCCAAAATGGTTGCAAGAACAACCTAACCTGAAATTGGACAAACTAGTAATCCTCAAAGATGAACAATTGCCTCCCACATCAGTCGGGAAGCTACATCCAGGACAAGATGAACTTGTTAGGGTAGTTACGCTTAAGTACAGAAATAACACGTTTAAAAGGAATATCACTAAAATATGCCGTCTGTCCATATTTAACTTAGGATGCGTCTGTTAGTAGTTAAAGATACAAATATAACCCAACAGTTACCAACCTCACAAAATTTATACGAAACTGTGCCAGGGAGAACAACAACGCAGGGAGACAATCTGCAGTCCATGAATATTAGAAACCGCTACGCGAAAAGCACAACCAAATATCATGAATGCAGCCTGAATAAGGTAAATCATTATGCGATACTCTCAATTTGCTGGGTCAAGGTTACCTCATTTAATTACTCGATAGGCATATATTTCCAGGATCTAGGCAAACTCGAATTGGGTTCCATGAAGTGAACTTTAATGATCTATTACAACACGACGAGCTATTGGGAGGAAATCGAAACCTTTAAGCAAGCACCATGGGGACTTGGCAGCAGCTTGCAAAGGATTGTCTGGTTTGAACTGCAAAGTAATCCTGGAACAACTTCAGCCTATTAACATGCAACAAGGAACGAAGATGCGAGAAGCGTGATTTGGGAGACACTACAGGAATTATCTTAGGGGACATGTTTGGAATTCTCACCCAGCGCGAGGCTAACTAATATGAAAGCCTAATTTGAAAACATCAACAATAACGAAAATCATCTAATGGCATTAATGAAAAACCAGACGTAAATAATCGATAACACAATCAAGCTGGTGAAACATAATTCTATTTCTAACCTCACAATGATATCATTGAACAATCTGATAAAATATCAAGAGAGGTTAAGTTTGGAAAAGATACAACTGAACGAATATCGAACATACCAGGAAAGGGTTCACCTTATATTAATGAGCGTAATCGAGATGATCTTAATACTAAACAACTTAGAAACTACGCAATAGAGGCTACTTGTTGCTGTTCACTAAGCACATCGCAGCATTTTCCATCTATCGACACTCGCGTCGTCACAATTAGAAGACCAACTGCAATTTATTCGTGAATTCACACCAGTATCAATAACAATCCCTGGCCACAACATTCATGATCTCATTTGTATAAATCAAGGCATGTATGTACGTATGCGTTAAGGTCGACTAAATAAATGGAAAAACAGGAGATCCATACGAATCAAATAGACTTAAAATTAACATCAGCAGTTAAGTAAAATAAATGAAGAAGACACTAAGTAATTTTCGCAAATACTGCATTTTTAAAACTCTGGTTTTGCTTTATCGAGTGCAAAGCTGCTAATATATTACCACATGCAAGCACTCAGTTGTAGCACAGTGGGTAGTTTACAGTAGCTCTTTCAAAGACTAAACTCTTGGCAACTGGTACAATGTAAGGTAACACTTACTCTATATAATTTATAACTGCCTCTAATTCAACTTTAAACATGGATTGAGTTTTTTTTCACCATTACAAATATTAATTAGGCTTTTGATTTTGAAACCGTGATTGGTAAATTCTTCTTTGATTTCTTAGGCGTCAACACTACACTACATTCAATTCCTTTAATTACCAAACAGATTCCTTTACCACTCTTCAAACTGTCCGTGTAACAGTAATTATCACTTAATTCAAATGATCTACAATTTTTCCCTTTAGATGGTTTTCGCTTGGATTCTAGTTTCGATGATTTTACCCTTTAATTTGGGCAATCGAAAAGTCTTCTTTACCACTTCTACCAATTGTTCGAATGGTGCTTCTCTAAGATAAATTGGTGGTAGTCCTTTAGGCTCTTCCTTCTCCCCATTTTTAGGATTAATACCTTGAGAAATCACTTGGAAACGGTTTACATTCACGATTCATATGGTGCTACTTTCTCGGATTTTGTTTTTCCGAAATTTCCTGGGAGTACTTGGGGTTTCGCTTTACTTTTTAATCCAGTTTGCACTATATTTTGTGAATCGGATTGATTCACATTTTCATTGTCATTATTTTTGCCAATTCGCAAATTACTATCCTTGCACAATACTTTGATTACTTGTTTTGCTATCCACATCGTTTTCAAAATTTACGTTTTTTGATGTTAGAGCATTTTTTCTTTAAATTATGAAATTACTAACTTATTTAATGACACTACATTTTTACTTTGACCAGAGGTCGATGATGGCATTGAATCATTCACTGCCTTGTTTGACGCCAAATTTGATATTGAATGTAATTTTTGTGGGGTAGTCTTTTTTCGAAGATGCGCCCAAACAGTTTACTTCTAAAACTCGCGAGGCTTTAACTTGACCAGCGACCTAACATATTAAATAAAAAATTTATAATTGACGAAACTACAGCATTTTGAAAGGGTAACACTTCGAGTGACAGGTCCTATATTAATCAGTATATTTATCTACCAATACTATTTTTACCGATCATTTTGTTGGGCATTTTAATTGAAAGATCAAAGATGAAGCCACTTAGTATGAGAGTTTCAAACAATTTATGTTGCGAGATTTCCGCATGGATTTTATAACCGATCCCAAAGAGAGTACCGCATTAGGTAATTCCTGTATTAATACATATTTGTTCGTACCATTCCCAAAATTTTTTGTAAGGTTATGGAGTATTTGGCCCAACAGCCATGTTGAGAACGTGTCCATGCGTTTTCAAGATTTAATATATTAGCGATTACTTTAATCAAAACTCAATACCAATAAAACACACTAATGGCGCTAACTTATTTTTAACCAATCGAATGAACCAGAAAGAAAGGAGCTACATTTTCAAGGGGAACGGTTGACGGCTATCGGTGCTGGAGTGTGCTCATAAACTCTACATTGTATCCACAAAGCGTGTGCAATGATTTATTTTGAGGTATCTCATTCTCTACTTTTCCAATCGTCAATTACTGGATAATATCATAATATCAAAAGGAATGACTGAAAGCAACGATAAACCACGTGTGGTAAATTAAATCACTGAACTATAAAAGAAATTCAAACGTCGTATATTAATGTTAAATATGAACTCAAAAATTCTGCTTTAGAATTTTAGATTAAAAAAATGTTTGGCAGGTAAAATTTTAATTGTACCTAAATTAATAAAATCAAGAAGCTAAATTTTACTAAATATTATTCACCAAAATTGAAGTCAATACACAACCAAATTATTCTAGTCGGCGTCTAGTAAAATTGAAACGATGCCATTGGAATAGCGGCTTGCAGAATATACATAAATTACGAAAGACCGGTCCAGATTAATTTTACTGTAGTGTTTTTGTATATTTTTAAGCCATGGAACTAAATTATAATTTAAACATTTCTTGACTTACCCTTAGTTTTCTGGAAACGAGTGCTTATCATGTTTTCGACTATTACTTTATCTAATTCAATTCAATTTTACTAGTATCATCAAATATTGTGAGAAATTTGATGAAATTCTATCTATAATTTATGTTACATTTACTTATTTCTATATAATTACCTGTAAATTCGCTTTTACATTAAATTCTTTAAAACAAATTATGCACTGGAATGGATTATCTGGCGGATGCTGTTTCATGTGCCCTTGAAGATCAATAAATTGATAGAATATTTGTGGACACATTTCACATTTAAAATAATTCGCTACTGTATGCACTTTCATATGAACCTGTGTGTTGGATAGAGAAAGAGATATAGATAGAAGAGAATGAATTTTGGTTTTGTGTTTTGAACATTTTACGTTGATTGATGCGTTACCTGTAAATTTGCTTTTTCACGAAAAGCTTTGTAACAAATTTCACAAGTAAGTGGTTTATCCTCACGATGCATTCTCATATGATTCTGAAATTAGGTTCAAAAGTACATCTCTTAGTTTTTTTTGTTTTCAGCGGTAGTATTTTATAGTAAACATAAAGAAGGGCCCGGGATGCGACTACTAGAGCAGAATTGAAAAAGAAGTGATACGCAGGAAGATTGAAAAATAAAAACTTATAAAATCCGATTTATTTGATTCTTATTTAATATCTTTATTCTTTATCTAATTTTTGCATTTTTATTATTGTATAACAATTAAAATGTTTACAAATTAAAAATTTGAATTTTTCTTAAACTAAAAATATGAAAATTATTAGTACACTCATGATTACAACTTTTTTAATATTTTTTTTTATAATTTGATAGTAATTATATTAATTAACAATTAAATAATTAATTCCAAAAAAGACCAAAAAAAAATATTTTTATATTTTTTTTTTTTGTTTTCAGAAGGAATGAAGTTAAAAAGACTACACAAGACGCATCTATTTTAACTCTGATTCATTTCGTATCTTAAATTTATATCGCATTTTACATCTACGTTAAGATTTTTACAGGCAAATCCATCGCACTAAAGAGAAATAAACAGAAAAAATGTAAATAAAAATAAAATCTGGATTTGTAATTTATTATTTAATAGTTAAGGTTAGTGTCGATTTATCGGGAAATAAGTTGAGTTTATGTTTACGAAATGTGTAAATCGAGACAAAATTAAAAGAAGCTGATTACCCATAGAGAGTCGAGAAAAGATTGGTTTAGTAAAATTTTTGTAAATATTGAGTTACCTGTAAATGAGAATTTCCTCGAAAATCTTTTGAACAAATTTCACATTTGAATGGCTTCTCACCAGTATGAATATTTTTGTGCACCTCTAATTGATAACCATCACGGAAAATATTGCCACACACCTCACATTTGTAACCATTTTCTTCGGAGTGAACTTTCATGTGCCTCTGAAATAAAATTCGAACAATTTATACGATTGTATCACAATAAAAATAAAATTCAAAAATTACCTGTAAATGAGCTTTTACACGAAAGGGTTTTGAGCATAGTTCACAGATAAACGGCTTCTCACCCGTATGAATCCTTATATGATCCTGTAGATGAGATTTCTCTCGAAATGGTTTAAAACATACTTCACACGTATATGATTTTTCGCCAGTGTGAATTTTCATATGAATCTAAATCAAAAATACAAAAAAAAAAAAAACAAGAAAAACGAAAAAAAAAAATTAAAAAAATTTGAGAAATTCACGCAAATCACAAAATTACATATGAGTATGACATACTTGTAGAGGAGCACTAACACGAAATTCTTTTGAACATATTTCACATTTAAACGGTTTCTCCCCAGTATGTATTCTCATATGAACCTGGAAAATTTAAAAATTTAAATAGAAATTCTAAAAATTTGGTATGTTCAGAATTTTTATATTAGATTTTCAAATCAAATTAGAACACATAAAGGCTTACATCTAAATGTGATTTTAATCGAAATGATTTTGTGCAAACTTCACATGTAAATGGTTTTTCACCGGAATGAACTTTCATATGAATCTGGAAATATTTTTTTTTTTTATAGAATAACGTGTTAGTTGCATATTGTTTATTAAAGACAATTTGTCTTTTTTTTTGTATTTTATTCATATTGTTTTATTTACCTTCAATGGTGCACTGCCCCGAAATTTTTTAAAACATATTTTACAAGCGAATGGCTTTTCCCCAGTATGAGTTCTCATATGGATCTACAACAAAAGAGAATTTTTAATGTAAAAAAAAAAATATTTCAATCGAAAATCGTAACCAACTTGGTATAAAATGGCATTTTACTTAATAAATAATAATGGGAACTCTTTTACAATCTAGACCAGTGATTCTCAAACTTTTTCATACTGCGTTCCCAAAATCGAACAAATAAAATCCAGGGCTCCCAAATATTGTATGCAATAATAATGAATTTACAGGTAAGCATTTTGGGCATTCTTGTCCGAGGATCTCAGATGTCTTATAACCGTGTCCCGGTAATTTAAAAAAATGTTCTACCAACCCAAAATATTCTTTCAGCTTCATCCGAATTACAGGTAAAAAAATTCCTATACGCAAAAACTGTAGAATTCCAGGAAATTGTTAAGCTTGGTTTTAAAAAAGATGAGAGGATTACACATAAGGAACTATTAAAAATTAGATATGCATACCTGTGAAAATACTGAAACTAAATATTTTAGCTGGACATATGAGTGGAGGAGAACGTATACCGCAATGGCTAAACTAACGTTAAAGATACACATTTTTGAGTTTACGATTATTCTAATCAAAATTCAATTTTTTTTGCACGTTTCTTTATTTGACCGCAACCCGACCGGAATTTGGGTCGTTTTTAATTTTTGTGTCAAATTATTTTTACTACAAATTAAATTTTTCTATACAAAATTCAGAGTTATCCAAAGTTTTTTGTAGATTTTTGAAACTACTAATTTTCAATGTAATCAACCAATTTGAAAGCTTTGTCCCACTTAGCAATTTTATATCCAAAATTTGAAATTTTATTTATGACGAGTTCTTCCAAAAAAAAAAAAATGATCGTGCCATAGCATAGAAAATGATAGCTCAGTAGATGAGAGTAGAGCATAGGCATTTTATCTGAAGATAGTTACACAAGTTTTCGGTATGTATTCCAATTTACCAACATTTCGGTAATCAACCGTTTTACCCGAAAATCGGTATAGAATTCCCTACAAAAAACTCGGCATTAGAATCCTAGAATTTTCGATTGGATGTTCTCAACTCTCACCTGATATACAATTTAAAGTACGAGTATTACATACTAAATACGGACATTTTCAATATACAATTTCGCAAATATTAATAGACCTAAGTTCCTATAGCTTTTAGTTTAAATTTTGGAGAATTTACTTCGGATATCGACCTCTGAATATTTTATTTACCTCATAAAAGGACTCTATTTTAACCATGATTATTTTGCCCCGCAGATGATTATCAGTGATTAGTTCCAAGCTGGAAAACCTGGTTTTCAATCCTTGTTTGTTACTCCCCGCCCCTCCCCCCCCCCCCCCCGCCAAAAAAACCTAAAATGCGATAATACACCACGCTTCCTCAAGTTTTTTTTTTACCCTCGAGAAATTTCGATCAGGAACATCAATTTGTCGAGCTTTACCTTGAAAAATTGTTGATTTGCAAGCTGGCATTTTCAATACTGCCATATTAGTTTAAGTTACAAAGATTATTTATGAGACAAAATTAATTAGTCGCCTTCAATAAAGGTTAGTCGCTAATGTAGATCTTAAAATATTATTTGGCTCCCTTGAACCAATATAGCTACCCCAAAAAATGTGTTTGAACCTTCAGAAAATTTGAAAGGATAATTTCTGAATGTTCCAAGTATTCCTTGATATGACCGGGGGGATATCGTCCAAATATAAGAAGCAAAAATCCAAACCTTGCATAACGGAGTGCATGAAGCGTTGAAATGTATTTTCTGCATTTCTCAATCTGAATGTCATATGGGGGAAGTACAACCCAGCCGGAGTAGAGATGCCCGTCTTCGCGATGTCAGATTCTTCGATTGGTATTTGGTTATAGATGCGGATCAAATCGATGGTTGCCAAATGGTGTGTAAAACCTTGCAAGGAGAGGGGACTGTGACCTTGTTAAATGCCTAATAACTCCGCTCGATCGCCATTACCAATTTTCTTTGGCACGAGGTGCAGGGACTGACACATGGACTATCGGACCGCCTGCAGATGCATTGTTGGACCATACTATTTTACTCAAATTATTTGACTATTTTTTTGAGATTCCATTCTCCAGATCACGCTGAAGCTAGTCACCCGAACCTCGATCGGTTCACAATGTCTACCCCTATTTTCGGCACCGTTATATCCGTGATGACGAACATACAATTGAGATGGTCTCATATCACCCTCAACTCAATGTCTTGAAAGAGGCGGTGAATCTGCATCTATTTCGATCCACGAGGCCATCGCCATGATCGTTAAGCGCAATAAAAAGGGCAAGATTTACGTTTATTTCATTTATAACTGAAACGTCAAAACTGTGTCACAATTTATTTCTTGTGAAGTGTGGACTAAGTAAAATAAGTGAATTAAAGTGAAATGCCACAACGCAACAAATATTTCAATCGGCAAATTGTAAAGTACCAAAACGTTGCCGAGGTCTACTTTTGATTCGTGCAGACACAGTAAGTTGACGCAATTGCACTTCGTTTTCGGTGGACATCCTCTTCCGATGAACAATTGGTTTTAATTATCCCAAAATATAAACATCTGAGATATCTAACTTCTAATCCAATTATTAGAAAAATGCTTCTGGAGTGAGCGCCTATACCCTAATTCCAATCGACCTGGCTAATAAAAAATCAAGTCTTTTCTCATTCCCATAGAACTCGAATTCGAGTGCAGGCCGGTTTTGTTCAAATATTAAATCTACACTAACTAAAGTCGTTTGATTGCAAGATACTTCAAAAATTCAATGTCGCTGCCGCCCAACAGAGTCCGTGTTCAAACGTTATCTTGATATAATTGAGCAAGAGAAAATGTTTATACTTCCTCTTCAAGCCAATCTAATCATTCGAGTTCTTCTAATTCTTGGGGATACTAATACTCATTGTTTTCGAAGTTTCGTTTGGATATCGACGATATTGACTCGGAATTGTTAAATCTCAATATTAAACAGAGATGAAATAACGGTTTCTATCCAGGTAGATTCACAATAACCAAACTACTGCTCATCACTAATTATGTTTCAGTGAAGCTGCTTCAGGGAAGCTGCGTACAGGTTGTTTACACTAATTTCAGTAAGCCCTTTGACAAAATCGATCAGAACTTGCTTTTGCATAAGCCTAAATATTTGGAATGTAATTTTTTATCTATAAATTGACTAAAATCTACTGAAATGGAACTGAGAACTCAGATTGCGATCATTGGCAATTTTGTTTCCCGAGCAATTAGTGTTACTTCGGGAATTACACAGGGAAGTCATTTGTTTCCTAAGCCATTCACACTGCTCATTAATGACTGCTTGATTTAACTAGAATCGAATTTAGATATCCTTGCTGGTTGGTGTTATGCTCATCAATTGCAATGTGTAAGTCAAAGACCTTTACTCGCACTAGCGGTTACATGCATTATGATTTCTTTTTGAATGGCTCTGTCATTGAGCGAGTTAATTATTTCAAGGATTTAAGCATAACTTTTACCCAACTTATCATTTCATATGCATATTGAGGGTTGTATATCGAGAGTGAACTGGATGCTTGGGTTTTCTTACTGTAAATGCGTTGCCGTTCACCATGCCTGGTCATCGTGAAAATTAGTGACTACCGAGCTCCTTTTCATTCGTAGGACTGCAAGGTTAACAATGTTTGTTAAAGCACTGCCCCATGCAAGACAGAAAACCGGCATTTAAAACCGTCAAACCAATTTTTGGCTAACTTGCTTCACTTTGCAATATGAAAATTATCGCGAAATATTTAGTTCAAATCTATAAGTTCCACCTTATTCTAAGAAAATTTTATTAAAATTGAATTAATTTCATTCAAAAAATTTCAATTTTATATTTTGCCGGCCGTCAAGCAAAAATTCGTCCGTCAAAATATAAAATTGCAGTTTTTTGAATGAAATGAATTCAATTTTAATAAAATTTTCTACAAAGAAGGCGGAAAACTTATAGATTCGAACTATTTTTTAATAATTTTGATATTAAAAATCAAACAATTTGGTCAAAAATTGGAATTGACGTTTTGAAATACCGGTTTGCTGTTTGTGCATGGAGCAATGCCTTTAGTGACCTTTTGTCTCTAAAATTGATTACTGACATTCTCCAGCTTTTCAACTTATTTGCACCTCCACGTGAGCTGTTTGATAGGGGTTTCCATATTAGCCGATTATTTTCTTTTACCGCCTTGTATAAGAAACTATGTCAAGTCCGGTAATGCGTCGGTTGCTTTCAACAAAGTTCGTTCAGTGTTTGTTGTATTTAGAGAATTGTTGTCGCTCAATCTCTTAAAGTGTTGGTAAAGTTTATCGAAATTCGACGATTTTCGATATTTAAGTACATACATATTTTGGAATAATTTAGGAATTCACTAAAATGCTAAAGGGTTTTTCAAATCAGAAATTTCTCAACTTCTGGATTATCTCAAATATCTATTTAAAAATTATTTAATTAATTATCACTTAAATATTATATTTCTAAAGTGCGTTATTGAGTCGCCTAAAGTAAAATTAGCTTTAGTTTATCTGGTTTGTAGAATTCTAAAAGGGCCGCAATCCAGTATTTGATAAATAAAGCGTGGAATCGCCTAAATAAAATAACATAACCTGGATTTTTTGGTGCCAGAAAACTGGGCATTGAGCACAATTCTGGAATGATGAATTCATGATATCTTATTTTATTCCTCCGCTTCCGGAAGAATTTATATTGTTTGTTTGTTTCTATCTCTGCAATCTTTTCTGGGGCTCAAGGCACTCCCAACTCTTTCGCAGTTCCCTTTTAACGTCCTACCTTACGCCGTTGCTAGCCAACTCGAGGACGTACGGCTATAGACCCGCTTTTGTTTAAACTGTATAGTACTGACATGAAAGGTGGGTCGGCCCATGGATTCCACACTCTCAACAGGGGGTCATAGATGGTGTTCATCGTCATCACCTATAGGGATTCGAACCCGGTTTATATTGAAGAAACAAAAATAACATGACAACACAAAATTTTAGAAATCAAAATCGCAGTATTATTTCAATATGACGTATGGTAATGAAATCCCGATGCATGAAATTGTACACCGATTTGCGTCTGTAAGTTTGACGTATCAATTAATAGCAGCAGTAAACAGATTTGCCCCAATATTAAATTTATTGACAATTTATTGTTTTTATTTTAATGGTGGCTATTCGATACACAAAAATAATTTTATGTTCTTTTCCGATAGTTCCAACAAATTATAAATAGGGTATGATTATCCCTATACTAAAAATGGGATATATTTTCATTTAAATTTATCGGAGCCTTTTGGCATTTTTGGTTACTATATTAAAAATTAAATTAAACCTCTCTTTCAAAATACGTTAAAAATTAAATGAAAAAACTCCAAAATTTGAGACATTTGTCATGTTCTTAAAATAACCTAATTTTACACAAATTTTCGGGGCGTTTTGCATTTTTCATTTTTGGCAATTATGCACAGGTTGAACCTTTTGAGATACCGTAATAAGACGTAGACTTTTTGAAACTGTAACTTAAGCACTGTGCCAGTATTTTTTAATTTGTTAACCTCTAATATTCCGAAGTATGATGCTAAGCTCATCTAATAATATCGTAAAGTGGGCATCGTCTAAAAATCTAATTGCATTACTTAAAGATTTATTCAACTACCTAGTGGGGTTTCTAATCAGATTTGTACTACTTGGTTTTTAAACAGATCACGAAGTTGCTCTATTTTAGAATGCAATCCAATTTTTAAGCTGAATATTACAAAATACCAAATTACCTAGTTACTTTAAATTTCAAGGTTTAGAAATTTACGTCAAAAAAGCCAATTTTATGGAAGTTTAATAGATTTTATTACCTAACTATGCAACAATTACTATTTTATTGAAATGTCAATCAAGAATTTTACGAAAATTTTCTTAGAAAGTATGTACATATATACAAACCAATCGTATTATAAAACAAAATCATAGCATTTCGACAAAGGTATGACTTGGAATGAAATCTCAATTAAAACATTTAATCTAGTCCATAAGAAAAATTGTAAACAAAAATGATAATTGAATGGGGGTGTCATACCATGTTTTAACTACACTGCTCGTCAAAAAATTCCGGACACTACATTTTTTTAGTAAATTTTTGTGTTTACGGTAACTATTCGCATTATTCGAGTTATGGTCGTTGTTTGAAATAATATAATACGCGCCAAAAGGTACTAACGGAACAAGTTTTTGTTTAATAAAAGTGACCACAGGATGAAAACAAATGAAATAACAAAATTACCGAAAAGGGGATATGTATTGATATATCTCCATCGTTATTTAAATAATAATCAAAAATCAACCTAAGCGGTCGGTACTCTAATATCGAGTATTTCCTCCACGAGCTCTGATCATATCTAGCATTCTTCTTGGTATAATATGCATCAGGTTTGCAACGTACTCCTGAGGTATCATTTCCCATTCTTCCTGCCCATGATCCAAGGCTTCTGGAACGACTTCTCTTTGCATTAAACAACGCCCCAGCATGTCCCACACGTACTCAATGGAATTAAGGTCAGGGCTGCGAGCAGGCCAAACAATTCTATCAATTCCCACATCATCCAAATAATGATTGACAACGTTTCCAACGTGGGGTCTGGCGTTGTCATGCAGTAATTTCCAATAAATGGGGCGTATGGAATCACAACATCTTCTAGACAGTCCACGATATACCGTTCGGCAGTTATGGTGCCGCCGCGTAGAAACACAAGGTCCGTACGGGTATCTATAGAAATGCCTGCCCACACCATTAGTGAGCGGCCATGAAATGGGCTCTTCGGGATATGGCACATTACGCATATCGCTCTCAAGATATCCGCCATACTCTCTCACGTCCATCCGGTGATCGCAGACTGAACCTTGATTCATCAGCGAACAACACGGACTTCCATTCTTCCGTAGTCCAACTGACGTGGTTACGGGCAAAAGTCAAACGGTTTCTTGGATGTGTTGGGAGAAGCTCTGGCCCTGTAGCAGCCCTGCTAGACTGCAATCCATGTTTGTTTAATCTTCGCGATGCTGTACTGACTGAAATATTGACACCACGTACCTGTGCTAATCGACCAGCGACGATTCTAGCTGTTTGGAAATGATCCCGCAGTACCATTGATAACATAAATCGATCGTCCCGCACGTTTACGACCTGATCCAACCCTTCGCTGATACTGACCAGTTTCACGATATTGTTTAATAGCGTCTTGAACTGTACTTCGAAGGAAACTTAGGTGGGCAGCAATATAACGCACGCTACGGCCATCCTCACTCAAAGCGATTACTTTTGCGACATTTTCTGGTATCATATTTATAATATTGTCTAATAATAATTACTAAGCACTGTTTACGTAAACTGTAATTTTAATACTAACAATAAATGCTACTTTTAACGTTTAAAATAATTGATTGATGATCATTTATTTAGAAACGTAACAATCCAAATTTTAAAAATTTTTCATTTATTATTCTTTGCTGCTGGATATATTCATTGCAAACAACATTGCCCTTCGACTATCGATGGTTTGGCAAAAATGAGAAAAGTTAAGCTTGTTGCCAATGGAAGGTGCCGTGTGCGACATTTAAATTATCCTTATTCGATGACCATACCAAGAACTTAAATTTTTTTAAAACAAACCTGCAATGGTCCACTGCTGCGAAATTCCATTGGACATTCCAGACATTTAAATGGCTTTTCACCCGTATGAATTCTTTTGTGTATCTAGGAGCAGACATCAAAAGTATTATCAATAAAAGGACAAAATCTATATTTTAAAACAGAGCATCATCTTACTTGCAAATGATCATTAACCCGAAATGATTTTAAACATATTTCACATTTAAATGGTTTTTCTCCGGTATGAATACGTGTATGCACCTGAAATAATAAAAAGATGAAAAAATAATATTCCATAATTCATACAGAATGAATCCCCCATTACGCATATATTTACATAACACCCTCCACAAAAAAAAAAAAAACACTGGGTATGCAAATGCAAGATAAATTACCTGTAAATTGGCTTTGTATCGAAATGCCTTCGAACATATTTCACATGTAAATGGTTTCCGAGCAATGTAATTATTAATCATTGTCGTCTCACAATTAAATTTCGTGTGCCTTGACACAAACTTGCCTCTTCTTTCATATAAAAGCAATTAAACTCTAATTACACACACAGTACTACATACAGATAAGCAGCAATATTGAAAAAATTAAAAAATCTTCACACAAAAATCTAATATCTACTTAATAGTCCATTACTACAAATATATTTACAAAATGCACATAAAACTATTTATATTCCAAATATTGTGTTTAAATAAATAAATATTTAATAAAAAAAATTAAAAATTTGTGTATAATTAATTTTTCGTCGAGAAAATCACTTCACATTATTTTTTTTTTATTTTCTTTACTTGTTTGACAACGAAATGTCATAAACAAATGATAATGACAATTAAATTGGCTTCAAAGATGGCGCAAATAATTAATGGTTAGGTGTAATTTCAATGAATTCGCCGCGTTTTATTATTTCTTCCTAATTTTAGAATTTAGTATGGTAGATAATTATAAACGTTTGCTTAATGTATTTACTAAAGTTTGTTGTTAGTTTGTGTACTTTAATTGATTAAAAAATAAGAATTATCAAGTACATTGAATATTTGAAATACAATTTGGTTTAAGTTGGCCTAGTCCCTAGTAGATGGCAGTTGATATTTTAGTTCAAATTCTTATTGAATTATGGAAACAACGTTGCTATGTTGTTATTTGCGGCGAAATTTTCCTATTGGTTTTTTAAAGTACAAGAATTTTGAATTTAAAGGTTTTAAAACCAAAATTGCATACACATGGATTTTCTCTAGGCGCAACATAATATCGATAAAAACAATTAAATTTTATCAGTTGGTAAATTAGAACTCTTTATTGTTTTGTTGCTGGTTTCGAAAGGCTTTTGGAATGTAGAACGAGCAAGGTTGATAAAGAATAAGCAGAAAGTTGATTAAGCAAAATTAAATTCCAAATTCATTGTCTAGATCTAGAATCTAGATGACATAGATGCACTTTTATATTTACCTAAACCTTTCTATGATAAAGATTTTAAAAAAATGGTATTTGTTGGCGATTATTCGATCAGTTAACATCGATAAATTGTGTACATTAATATTACAGTAATTTTATTATTTGTAAGCAATTACGAAGAGATAACAATAGAATCTCATCCAAAACAGTAAAATATTTTTACTGTTGAACACAAAAAGGAAGATTGCCCTCTACTGAATGACATCCAGGACAAGGGAAATGTTACCAAACCTAATTGCTGCAATTGCAGTGGCGAACACGAGGCTACTGCAGAAAATTGTATAAATCAATATAAGGCCACCACCTCCAAATCTTCAATCAAGTGGAATTTCCAACATTAAGGCCTTCGAGTCATTTAAATGCCCAACGAGACTTCATGAACTACAAATGATCAACAAATGAAAGTATGTAGGTAAAATTATTACTAACAACATTAATAACAATATTTTCATTAAGTGAAATAATTAATCTTATTAGCGATATTATTTTGAATATATGGAATTGTACAACTGGATTCGAACAATTCCATGTAATTACAAATTTGGCGATTAAATATCTTTATGATAGATAACAACCAAATCTTCACTTCTCAACCAAATTATAGGTTAATTAACAACTCCCTTAAAATTATTTATTGGAATTGCCACGGTTTTCTACCAAATATATTGAGATCATGAATTGGATTACTGTGTGAGACTTGGCTAAACCATAAATATCACTTACGTAGTCATCCTGAGTACAATATCCATAGAATAGATCGATCCAACGGAAATCTTGGAGGAGTAGCCATTGTTGTTAAAAAGAATTTGAAGTAAAAGTTACTAACTGCCTTTTTTTAAAACTCGAAAAGTAATTGAGGCAATAGGTATTAGCGTCGATGGTCCATTTAGTGTGATAAAGATGTTGCCAGTCTATTTTTCTGGGTCCACTTCCCCGATTGTCAAACTAAATTGACAACAATATTTTGTTGCCTACAACAAAAATATAATCCAGAGTGAATATAGAAAGGAGCTTCATACACTAATGAATATGAGAGATGTCATTATATGTGGCGACTTAAACTCTCGTAACAATGCATGGAACTCGCGCAACAATATTGCGGGTAATATTCTCTTTGACATTTTATCACGTAATAGTAGATTTCAAATTCTCTTCCCCTAAGTTCAACATATATTCCGCTAATATTCCAAACAAATACCAATATTCCAAACGTCATCACACTCAGAGAAAAAATATGATTGAGATAATCATAAAAGTGACCATCATATTTATGATTAGATGCAATGATTAAGAAAATCATATCTTGGTGAATGGAATTATTTATAATGATTGTATCTACAAATAAATAATGCGCGTTATCATGCAAAATATTATTGAATTAACCATAACCATGATTACAGATATAGTTATTATATTGGAAAGCATCAATGAATTAATTGAATTTATTACATGGACCTGATAAAGTCAATCAGATTTTGTGATAGTTGTTATCATTTGAATTAATGGAGCACATTGCGGAGTCTAATAGTAGGTATCATACCATTTGTACAATATTATATATACAGTGAAACCTCATTTCAACGGACACTCACTTTAAAGGACACCTCACTAAAACGGACACACTTTAAAGTCCCATGCAAAATTGAAGTGTTTTCATGAAAACCTCCCTTAGTTAAGCTTACACTTTATTAGAGCGGACGCGGACAGACATTTCTGCGATAATGGGAGCATTAATTAGTTCTGGATATGGCCAATCAGGAAGGAACTTGGCCATTTCTTCGCTTATGTTGATGAAATTGAGCATGTACTATATAAATGGGATTCTAAAATAATTTTTAGATAAAGTTCTGGAATATAGACAATTAGGAAGGAATTTGGCTATTTCTAATCCGATTTTTGGACATGGGATTTTAAAATGATTTTGAAATGAAGTTCAGGAATTTGGCCAAGAAGAATGGAACTTTACTATTTTTGAACGGGTTATTGTGAAATTTGACATCTGACATAAAGTTCTGGAATGTGACCAATGATAAAAGCACTTGTCTATTTCCTAATCGATTATGATGAAACTCAGCATGTACGATGGAAATTGGATTCCAGAAAGATTTTTAGATGAAATTCTAAGATATGGCCAACTAGGGAGGAACTTAATCATTTTCTAATTGATTTTGATGAAGTTTGGCCTGTACGATGGAAATAGGCAACTAAAATGGTTATTTTATGCATTTAATGACTTGTTATATAAATCATTTGAGAATCCCATTTCCATTGGAAATCAAAATCGATTAAGAAATGGAATCCCAATAAAAGTTTTATAAAAAAAAATTACAAATCCTCAGTATAAGGGACTACAACGGACAACTTTTTGGGTCCCGTCGATGTCCGTTAGTGAGGTTTCTCTGTATATATAATTACTTATTTTTTATTAAATAACAAAGCATATTTTATAATTCATGAAATTTATATTTATTCTAAATTAATTTATCGCTTATATATTGTACATAGAATAATTATATCCAAATTAGAGGTTTATATGAAATTATATATTATTTTTGTATTTTTATTTGAAACATTATTTATAAGTAAATTCTTTAAATTTTTCGTGAGACTTTTAGTCAATGTGATTGTTTTAAATTGCTCAACAAACCCAATTTCAAAGACGTAATAATGATAATTGAAACCTAAGTTTTCCAAATGTTGAGCTGAACACAATTAAAATATCCCATTTTATATTTTAGTACAAGTTTAACAAGAACAAATTTAGGAATACCATTTGGATACCAACTATCCTCAGATTCGAAGGAATACACCAATCGTTGCGGAATACTGTTACTAAATATGAGGATAAATTATTTTATTCTTAAACGACCTTCATATGTCAATATTTGGGTGTTTTAGAGTAGCATCAATGATCATCTGGAAATTGCGGAAAAATATTTATTAATATTGTTATAAGACGCAAGTAATTTATGCTAATTCTATATTTAAGTTAATTCTATAAATATTACTTTTTTCCAACGCTTGTAAAGCTCATCACAACCATTGACTTGTTATTTTAAATAGTCAATGCCATCATTGAAATTGGTATGATTGAAAATAAACTCAAGGAAATATTAGCTCAAGAGCTTTTTATCAATTTACCTAAATACGATATTCACCATTATTTGAGATGGTTGAGGTAGTAGTTGATAACATCGATCATCTTTTTATTAATTCAGAACAACAAGGTCAGCCCTGTAATTATTCGAAACAATGAATAGTTTTCCTGAAAATAAAAATAACCACATTGAGCATACATACACATAATACATTTTAATGCAACTAACATTGTATTACCTTAGGCAGTGCAACCTCGGAAAGATGGATGATAGTACGTCTCCTGTAGCTTTTTTGAAAATAACAGCAACAAGTTTCGTAAATTTTGTAAAGTCGTCCTTAAAAAGCCTAAAGAAACCTGAACTAATGATTTATGTTTATAATTTGATTCTAATAAAACCTTTTACTTATTTAATTATCACCGCAGATACGTCGTTCCATTCCTTTGCCTTAAAGGTAATTTGTTTGCCGATTTTACTCGAAATCGCAGGATAGTTTTTCAATGAAATTTTTTCTAAGTCTAAACATTTTTATAGTCGAATAAAATTTTATATGTAATTAATTATGTTTATATTACTTCTTTTGAATCTATTGTAGAAGATTAAATTTGGGTTGTATGTTAGTGCCTGCACTGAAATTACAGTAATTCTCAAAAACTAATTGTGTACAATAATTTTCTTAAAATTGTATTCTCTACACGCATTCAATAATTGGAACCTTTATTTTAATAATTGAAAACACTGAACGAGCAAATATTTAGAAAGCAAAACGGTTAAAACAATACGATAATTAATTAATTGTTCCAACATTCAGAATCACCAATAATTAAAAATGTTTAACACGAAGCACTGCAAAATATTTTTGATTCTGATTTTTATTTTATTTTATTATATTTCGTACTCGAGTGACTATAATGAACACTGAGTGATCGAAATTAATACATATTAAAACGAAATAAAAATCAGTAAAAATTCTGCAGTGTTTCGTGTTACAAATCTTTATTCAATACGGTTTAATGCTCTGTAGTATAAAATAAAATGTACTTACGCGCCGCAGTTTTCCACTGCAAGGCAGCATTATCTTATTATAGGATTTTATAACTACAGCTATTTACTAAAACTTCACTTTATAACTAGGTTTTAAAACTACACATATCACTAAAACATTTTCTTAATTCACTTTAATTTAGTGTAATTAAATAAAATTATTTATTTTTAAGTTGTTTCTCGTTATTTAAAATTTGTCTACGAGATTAGGTAACAATTTTATCTTGTTAGAATAAAAATTCAATTCGATATGACCGTAGCAAAGACGAGGGGATATAAATAAATCCCAATAAACCGTTATTTTGATATGATAAACTCAATTTTATTATGGTACAACCAATTGTACTACAATTGCTTTAACCATATTTAGATATTGCTGATCATACATAAAACCATACCTATAATTGTCTGAACCATATTAAACTATATCGCATGATTGTTGCAATCATTAAAGGTTAAAATTATTGCAGTTATCAAAATTTAATAAAATCTATCATATATAATTCTAGTAATTAAATAAATGGTATTTATCATTAAAATATGTTAGGATATATCAAATATAGTTGAATATGATTTCCTGAATCATAATACAATAACTGCAATCAGTCATTTATCATATTTTTTCTCTGAGTGCAGGTGTGTAAATGCCTTAAATTTATTTTTATCATACCATCTTCCAGTAAAATTTGAGTTAATGATAAAACATTTTAAACCTGTCAAAGAAAAGACATATCCAGACTATAAAAATGCGGACTGGTCACTATTTAGGACTAGTATTGATCTACAATTAAATATTTTAGCAAGCAAAAATAATCTCGAAAATACAACACACCAAACCATTAATAGTGAAATAGACAAGCAGATAAAATATGTCAATAATGTAATTAGGAATGCCTGTACGACAGATATCCCTTCACAGCCAATAAACTCTAAATACCCATTTACCAAACTAGCAGAAGATATAGATAGAAATCACCTCAGGCGACAATGGAATAACTGGTACGAGCCAGTAATTAAACATAACATAACGGAAATCAAACAACAGTCTCACGAATAGAACAACAGACCAAAGAATTACTACAGATGAAGGAAAAATCAACCTAATAGGAATGATGTTCGCCAATTCACAAAGAAAGGAACCTGCGCGAGATTGCGCCGTGACGCAGAATATACACGTTGCGAACCTAAGTTTCAACAGTATACTGAAAAACGGCACAGAAGAACTTTTTGAATACACTAAGCTGTCCGAAATAAGATCAATTATTAAAAACCTTAAAACTAAAAAATCACCTGGATTAGATAGGATTTTAACATCATAATTAAACAGATACTTAGAAAGGTAATAGTTCTACTAGTTCATATATCTACAATGCATGCTTATAGCTTGTTTAATTTGCAGTAATCTGAAAGAAGGCTAAAATCAAGCCAATACTAAAACCAAACAAGGATCCCCCAACAAATCCGTCTAGTTACATATTGATCAGTCTTCTCAACGGCCTTAGAAAAATATTTGAATGTGTGATACGAAACCGGATTCAAACACATATTACAAATATGTTTGGGATTAGACACCAGTTTGGGATTAGACATGGCCAATCGTGCACTCGTCAGCTTAGTCGAATAATAAATTCAATTCAAAGAAATTTTGGTAGCAAAAGATCCACTGGGATGATTCTTCTGGATATCGAGAAAGCTTTTGATACGGTTTGGTATGAGGGCTTGATTTTCAAACTAATCAGCTGGAGTATAACAGCCAAGACGTGTCACATTCGGAAGATTCAAATTTCGCAAAATAAAATTCTGAAAATGATTTTGAACAAACCGAGGTATTTCAGAACCAAAACTTTACATATCGATACCTTAGAGGAGAGCATAAAAGCGCTGTGTCCATTTTTACAATTTGTGGTAAATACAAATTTAGGCTTTCAGAAAGGCATTCTTTATCATTTATGGTTCTATTATTTGGTACTATAATCACTTATAGCACTATTTCCAAGGCATTGAATTAAAATTATTTTCGCATTTAGAGCAAATTAGAGACGACACAAACTGGGATGGCTGGATAGTGCCATCTTTCATCAGAAAATTAATTAGATAACAAAACTCTAAAAGCATATGAGATTGCGTTGAAAATCCCAAGGAGCTGCAAACACCTGACGACTTCCTCAAATTCTTAGAACGAAGATATTAGGCATTACCCGCCTTAA
Source organism: Tipula helvola (assembly GCA_963556165.1). NCBI lineage: Eukaryota > Metazoa > Arthropoda > Insecta > Diptera > Tipulidae > Tipula > Tipula helvola. The sequence goes on along the minus strand of OY744483.1, from coordinate 301,525,538 downwards.
GGGAGCCGAGAACAACGCCTGCAGATGAAAAATTGCGGCCCAGCTACCAAAAACAGCAGACACTCACCGTAACTACAACTAAAACGCAGATATGCATATTATGTTCAGATGATCTTGCCTAGAGAAATGCAATAAATTCAACCGATTGGGTCAAATAGAACGAATGCAGTTAGTCAAATTACGAACGACGTAGAAAATGCTTGATTGCTGGGCATGATATACTCCAATGCACCTAGTAGCCAACGTTGTAAGACATGTAATAGGCTGGTACCACATTATCATTTTTTATGTCAAAGATGTTTTATCAAATATCTTTGTCAAAGATAAATGATGTGTGAGTTGAATCTTTTATAAAAGATTCCTTTTATAAAATAGATTTTATAGCTTCGTAAAGCTAAATATGATCAAATATTTGATAAAACATCTTTGACAAAGAAAATCCTAGTGTGATTCCAGCCATAGGCAACATCACAGCCTACTGCATGTAAAACAACACTCAATTATTGCTGCCGCAAAAATCATCAAGCAACCAATACAACAAATAACAATGAGACAACGCTACTAGCTACCGCTATAGTGAAAACAACGAGATATGATGGAAGAGAAACGCTTCTCAGATTACTGTTCGACACCGGTTCACAGTCATCATTTATAACAGCAGAAGCAAAACAAGGATTGAACTTAACAGGAGGCAAAATCAGTGCCGAAATTCATGTAGTAGGGGGACAAATGGCTGAAAAGGTAAATATCAATCTACAATCAAGATATCCGTCGACATACGCAATTGAGATTGAGATCTTGGTATTAAGTAAAATAAAGAAATCTTGCAGAAGAACTCTTTCCATCTCACAAATGGAAATATTTGAATAAATTATTACTGGCCGACCCAAACTACAACGTTCCAGCTTCCATCGATATATAATTATAGGAGAAGATTACTATGTCCAGATTATAAAACCATACACAGTTACTCAAAGGAGAGAGAAACGAGCCAACTGCACAACTGACAGAATTCGGATGGGTAGTTCTGGGTAAAATAGCAACACCTAGGAATCGCAAAGTGGTCAAAATTAAATCACACGTCATGTCACTGGAAATAGATGAGCAACGCAAAATGTTTTGGGAATTAGAAGAACTTCATCCTCCTCGGAATCAAACAAAACCAGAAATAGAATGTAAGGATTTTTGATTTTTAAATTTGTGAAGGCGGATCATGTCCTATACAATTTGACGACACGATAAAAACTTTAGGAATCAGCTGGTACCCCAATTCAGACAAGTTTAAATTCAAGATTTCGTCATCTGGGAATGGGGGTGGTTTGTACCTGTATTTATCCAAGCAAAATTATTAATGCATAATCTTTGAAGAATTAGAACAACAGCCGATCAAATTTAAGGACGGTCTAAAACACATTGAAAATTTACAATAGCTAGATTGATTAAACGTAAATAAGAAGAAAAAAATGAATTCCATGGTTTCAGTGATGCCTCAGAAAAGGCGCTTGCAGCAGTAGTATACTATAAAACCAAAAATAGCAAAGGTGTACCAGCCGTCTACTTAGTGACTTCAAAAGCTATAAGATCGCCCATCTAAAAAATAAGATCTTACTCCCAAGATTGGAACTATATGGGACCCTAATACTGGCATAATAAAAACAATCCGAGATGCCATGAATCTAGACACCGTATATGCGAGGACTAATCCTATAATCACGGTGGTATACTTAAAGGGTAATCCGAACAGATATAAAACATTTGTAGCGAACAGTATAGCTGAAATTCTGTCACTCATGTAACCTAGCCAATAGCACCACGTAAAATCCAACTGTAACCCAGTAGTCATAGTTTTCCGAGGGATGAGCTCTCTATAATTAGGAAGTGTTCCACTTTAGTGGGAAAGACGGGATTCGTTAAAAATACAAATAATCGACTTATACCTGAACTGGTGCAAGAATCAGAAGACGAAGAATGGAAATCAATTTGCTTAATCACCAACACGAAACTTGTTCCATAATTAATAGACTTCGAGAGATTTTCGTCAGCTCTTAAAGATCAAATTCTGAAGAACTACCAAATTATGTAACAACAGATGAAACAGAGAGAGAGATTACAAAACAATCATTAAAATATGTAGTATATAAGAAACAGAGTAGTAACTTGCTATCATTAAATCCAGTTATCGACGATGATGGCCTACTAAGAATTAGTGGAAGACTGCAAAACTCTCAACTTAAATACACGAAGAGGCATTAACTGATCTTACGATCACGAGTCACCCCTTTATGAAAATTATCACTAGGAAACCACGTGAGTTAACACTACATGGTATCCAAGGAACACTGGCGCAACTAAAAATTAAATATTAGATCCTGAAGTGAAAGAACCTAGGAAACGTCGCCTTACTTGTTTGTTTCCCAATAAAGACAGTTCCTCTCGAAATAGTAATTGTTCTAACAACAGCAGATTTTCTAGCAGGATTTAAACGTCTCACGGCAAGGAGAGGAACCCCTTTACACTTTTTACAGTGACAACGCTACCAACTTTGTTGGAGCTCGGAATAAATTAAACAAGGAGTTACAACTAGTTATAAAGCAAGCCAATTACAGCGTAGCTGAAGAAATAGCGAATAATGGAGTGAAAAGGCATTTCATCTCGCCCGCCAGTCCCCACTGCGGTGGATTATGAGCAGCTTGTGTCAAATCAACAAAGCACCACCTAAAAAAAAATATCGGAGAAACTATATTCACCTTTGAAGAATTTGTCACAGAAACGAATATATCCAACATTTATGTACCAAAAGATGAACTCAAGATGATCTTGGCTTTGATCTCAAAAATGACAACGATTTTGGAAAATATGCTCAATGGAATACCTATAGCGAATCAACAACGCAGATCAAAGTGGACAGCACCAAGAACAAACTACGATATTGGGCAGTTAGTACTAGTTAAGCAGCATCACCTCCCACCAACAAACTGATTACTGGGTAGAATAACGAAAACTCATCCGAGGTCTGACGGGCTAACCAGAGTGGTAAGCATAAAATCCCAAGAACACGAAAAAAAGAACGAAGACTAGTCTTCTTCAAACGGAAGATAATCAAAACCAAAGCAAAGAGCTAACAAGCAATATAAGGAGAGAAACCTCTAACTTGCAAAGACGGTTTATGGGCCATTACTAATATTTACCCCTATTATGATTCAAGAGTCGATCGACAATCGACACGACTCTTTATTGCGTTTTCGTTTTTTCATTTGATAAAAACAATACGAAAAAGGAAAAGGCAACATAGAGTCGTGTCGATTGTCGATCGACTCGACAATCATAATAGGGGTGATTATCAGCTATAATCAGCATATGCACATCATCCGCGTCGCCTTTCAATATAACAAAATTTGAATATGAACTAGGTATAGATTTTGAATTCATTAGGGATGTATAATTTACAAACAACAATTGGAATATTATAGTTTACTACAATTTAACAAACTATTATGCAGAACTAAACGGTTATCGCCGCTGGGTAGAGAAACTAAGTAGTTTTTGTTCATATCAAGAACAGAACTTTACAAAATTCGCTGGTAGCCACAAAGGCGAAATATGTGCATTAGTAGTAACACAATTTAAACAGTCTTTGCTATTGTAGAAGTTGGGCACAAAAATAACTTGTTCACCACATGAAGGCAAACTTAGGAAGAAGAAAACGCCAGCTATACAGTACATGGCCAAATTAATATGAACTTTACATTTTTTTAAATATCTTTTAATTACTGTAAATTTTTATAAAATCCAAAAGAGGGCTTTGTTAAGTGTTTATATTCCTTTGTTTTGAATGGAAAAACATTTTCCCATTATTATCGTTTTTGCCGATATTCGATATTTTCAATTTTTTGGCATTTCAATTGTGCAATCATTTGTGATACATTGTAATTTATAATTAGTATAAACCACAATATTTAAATTAAAATCATTATTTTGAAGAAGTATACTTCATATGCTTCCTATAGCCTAAGCAATATTTGTTTATTTCAATTCCGTTTACATATTTAGTTTTGCGATTATTGAATCATCGTTGTCATGGAACAAAAGCAAGACATTTCTGAGGGTACAAAACGGTATGTAACACGATAGTTGAAAGAAGCCGCCTTAACACAATGTAAAATTGCCGAATTGGCTGGAATTACGAAGTTCTCAGTGTCAAACATTAAGAGGCAGCAGAAATACGGTGCATCTTTGGTTATCCAGCGCACACACCATTGTGGTTGAAAACGAATTACGATCAAAAGAGGAGGCAGAATCATTCTGAAAACTGTTCTTAATTATCGTAGTAAATAAGCAAATGCAATAAATAATGTTCTTAATGAAGAAAGTGCCAAAACCTCTGCCAGAACGCTATGGCATCCAGTGAAGAATTCGCCATAAAAAGTTGTCGCCCAACGACTCAACAAAAATTAAATAGTGCCATAATGGCCAAACGTGTGGCATTGGATAATCTTTATTAACAGTTTTCGACAGTAGATTGGGAAAATGTGATCAAAAATTTAAGGTTTATCGATTATTTAAATCATTTTTTAATGTTACTGTTTTTAATGGGTTTATTTCTCGGACAAATCTCCGATTCAAATTGCAGTAGAGCGAAATATATTTCTTAAACGTCACTCGAATGAACGGTTTCATGAGGCCTGCATTACTCAACGGGTAAAACATCTAACTTCAGTAATGGTTTGGGGTTGTATCACCATAAAAGGCTTGGCACCTCTGCTCTTCATCGAGGGAACGATGAACGCCGAGAAATGTACTCAGCCCCAGGATAGAGCACTGGTACCAGAACTTCCAGAAATGCTCCGCCGTAATCAAAACTGCATTTTCCAACAATTTGGAGCCCCATACCACATCTCAAAATGGATTCTGGACTTTCTAGCAAAAAAAAAATAGCCATTCTGAATTGTGCGAGTAATTCACCAGATTGGGCTGTATGAAAACAGCAATTGTTAAAAAATCATCACAACCAAGGTCAATGTTGATTGAGGTAATTAAAAATACTTGGTATAATGACCCCTTAATCAAGGACACCAACATTAACTTGATCAACACAATGCCGCGTCGTGTTTCAGTTTTGCTTAAAAACAATGGAAGTTGGATAAAATATTAAGCCGGTTGCATTTGTTATTTTTTTTGTTTGTTTATTATATTATAAAGGTTAATAAATCGATTTTAATCAATTAAGTTAAAGAAGCCGTGTTTTCTTAAACAAATTTCCGTTGAATACTTCAATTTTAAAAAGTTCATATTAATTTGGCCACGTACTGTATATTATAGGAAACATTGCAAGCGAATTATTTGGAGTACTAGATGACAGAGATAGCCAATTAAGAACAAGAAATCAAGGAACTAAAGATGAATAATGACTCTTAGCACTGATGAAAAACCAAACTTCCATCATGTTACCGTAAACGTTTTCAAAACGAGACAAGGTGATATTGAGCAACATTGCCTGTTATTTAAGAAACAGTTAGAAGAAGTCCTACGCCAAGGATAGTGGCTTGAAGGTGGTTGCCTATGCGGATGATGTTGCTATTGGTGTCGGTGGCAATCCCGGTACCCTTAGAGAGCTTATGCAAAATGCTCTAGGTTTTCTTTCAATTTGGGCCAATGGTTGTGGATTGAATGTGAATCCACACAAAACCGAATTGGTTCTCTTCTCTAGGAAATATAAACTTCCACTCAACTTGAATTTTATAGATGCATCGAAGTTCCTTGGCCTTGTTTTGGATAGAAAATTAAATTGGAAACCTAATATTTTGGAAAGGGTAAAGAAAGCTACGGTACAGCTATTATACTCTTGCAAAAATGCCATTGGAAAAAGATAGGGAGCTGAAGCCCCGCATCGTACATTGGTTATATACTAAAGCAGAAGAGATATTGCAATACCTCTTGCGTTAAACTGCTTCAGGAAGAAGCTAGTAAGTTGACGACCGCGAGATCATCATGCACAATAGCTCAGCAGGTCTGTCCAAAGTTGAACTTGGCGAGATCTAAACAGCTGATCTCACTTCAGCGGAGTCAGATCAGTGAGGTTGTAGGAATTATTAAGGGCACTGTCTCATAGACAAGGCAGGCATGCGAGTAGATTCGGTTTCTCCTCACATGAGCTGTAAATGAGCTTCAATGAGTTGAACGATAAACAATAAATCGTGGTATGACTACGGACTAGTTTTTTGACTACGCTGATCCTAGTGGACCGCCACCTTAACATAACCTATCTATATGTATTCAGCGAATTCAGAAACTTTACTTGAATATTAATTAAATATACCATAAGTACCAATACATTTCCTTTTAAACTTACATTCATTTTACCCAACGACATTAGCAGTGGAACTTAAAACAATTTTGAACTTCAAATAATACCTTCTACAAATATCTCACAATTCTTATCATTTTTTCACGAAAATTAAATTTACTTAAATCAATTAACATTTTATTTATAAATTCCTGGTAGGTGCTACATCGAATTTTCAACACCTACAAGTTCTACAATGTATAATAAAGCAATTTCCTGTGTGTTCTTCTTAAAAACAAAAAGAAAAACGTAAAGAATATTTGTGGTTTTTCTCGATAATTTTCTTTCTTTAAAAATGAATAGATGTGTATTTACGAAAGTAATAAGTGAGAGTACATATATTTAAGAAGTAACAGATCTAGGTATATGTATTCTTTAAAACAAAGGAGGTTTTCCACAAGACATAAAATGTCTATATGTACATACATTACATGCTTTTATTTATGCTACATATGTACATATTATTCGTTTTTGTTTGCAAATAGTGTTGCGAAGCGAGAAAAGAAAAACTAATTCAAAAGTAAAAACCGTAAGCAATTTAATTACTTGTTTAAATGTCAAGATAATAAAATTTATCTTTTCTATTTTACTATTTTTTTCGTACTTTTATTTAATTATACTTAGATAGTATTATTGTATAATTGTTTTTTTTTGTCTTAGATATTTATTTGTTTTATTTTCTATTTTAAATCTTCCACAAATTTAGTTTTTGTTTATAAAATATAAATTGTTCGAATAAATGTATTTAAGTCTTTAAGAACTATTAGTGTTTTATTTTATTGAGGTGTTCATTCACTTTATATTATAATGAAAGTATATTAGAAGCTTAATTACTAATTATGTAGAGATCAGAATACTTTCCACAAAGAATAATAGACATATTTGTATTTTGCTAAGAACTTTCATTTTCTTTTCAACTGTATCTTATTCAGAGATCAAAGAATTGAAAAATGAATCAATCAGCAACTATTTAAGAAAATTAATTAATGTCAATCTTTGGAAAGCATCTAAAAGAATTAAAAGACCAATAATGCAGAATTCTGAAATAAAAATAGCAGGCGAAAAATAGGCGAGGAATAATGAAGACAAAGCTCGAGAATTTTCTGAACACCTCGAAAAAATATTCCAGCCACATCAAGACCAAAAGTTAGAAGCCGAGATAATAACTGAACAAGCTGTGCAAGAAAGTAAAGAAATCCTACTGACAGCACCAAAAGAATTCGTGTGTGAGATAAAATCTAATATGAATACGAAAAAAGCTCCTGGTTACGATCTGATAACTGCAGAAATCTTAAAAGAACTGCCAAGGAAAGTTCTGGTGGAGCTCACCAATCTTAGAAATGCTGCATTTAGAATCAAATATATACCAAGCTTGTGGAAAATTTCAGAAGTAATTATGATGCCAAAACCTGGGAAATCACCACACAAAACCGCAAACTCTTTGAGAAGCTACTGGTTAAAAGATTTTACTGGTTAAATCATCAGTTCATAAGTTCATAGAATAACCAATTGAGAAAGTTTGTTCAACGATATATCTGGACGTTTGATATATCAAACGTTGCACAAACGTTTGATAGAGTGTGGCATTAACCATTAAGGACTTAACCACAAATTAAGAAATCTTCTACCAATGCAATTTGCTAAAATGCTGGAATTTTATTTGAAAGAGAGATTCTTCAGGATTAAGTTGATGATATCACTTCTGAATTAAAAGAAATCAACGCAGCAGTTCAACAGAGCAGTGTATTAGGGCCGATTTTATACCTACTGTATATTTATGATCTTCATACATTAGAAAACAAGACAGTGGCGATCTTAGCTGTTGCCAAAAGCAATGAAGAGTCAACACAGAAGTTATAATCAGCAAAAACTCAAATTTATAAACGGACAATAAGATGGCGAATAAAACTAAGCGAAACTAAATCAGTTCAATCAGTATCCCAATTACCATAAATTGAGAAAAGTACCGTATGCGAATATAGCTAAGTATCTCGACATGACCCTGGAAGAAAAGTGAAGAACTAAGACTTAAATATAGAAAGATGTATTGGCTGATGGGAAGGAACTCTTCTATATAAACATACAACAAGCTTCTACTTTATAAGCAAATATTGAAACCAGTTTGGACTTATGGTATTCAACTTTGGAGTTGTACCAAACAGAGCAACATAAATATCATCAAAAGATTTCAGAATATGGTGTTAAGAAACATCGTTCATGCACCTTGGTATGTCATGCTCATGAACAATGATCTCTATAGGGACCTTAAAATGAACCTCATCGTAAATGAAATTCAGGGAAAAGCGCGGAGACATGAAGTAAGGATCCGGCAACATGTTAACATTGAGGCAATTAAACTCCTATGCAATACGAATTTAGTACGCAGACTTAAAATAACAAAACCTTTTGAGCTGGTGTAATTGTCAGCTTAAACAGCAACAGCATTGTGCTGATCTAAAATCCACTGCAAAGATGTGGTTAGTAAATTAAGGCAATTTTTACTAAATTGCTCATTAGTCCAGGAGACTAGATTACATAAGATAAATAAATAAAATTTATTTTAAATAAAAAAAAAAACTGTATTTTATTGCAAGAGAAAACTGAGGCATGTGAAGTTAGCCCGGAATTTTATCCCAAAAAATAAAAAAAATTAATCAGGCGGCAATACTAACAAAATTATGCAATATACTCATGTGTGAAGTTGTTGTTGAAGCCCAGGATTTTATTATATTTAATTAAAATAAACATATTTTCATTAAAATCAAACCAATGAAAAACTAAAATTTTACTGAAAAATATTTCAGTTATGTACTTATAAAATACAAATTGGTTTAAAACACAAAATTCATAATTAACAGTATTGAAAATAAATCGCAATATTATTATTTTTTATTGTGGTGCGCGAAAACTAAAAATTTCTCGGATTGAGGCTAGATGGTTTTTAAATGGGCATACAAGGGGCTAATTATTGTGCTTGTTTCACGATGATCGATATGTTGCAAGTTGCCGAAATATGGCTCATATATTGCATAATTTTGTTTGTATTGCCGCCTGATTACATTTTTTTATTTTCTGGGATAAAATCCTGTGCTAACTTCACATGCCTATAGAAAACTGGCAGAAATAGATACCTTTTGAAATTCTCTTGTTTTAAATATTATTTGATACAGTAAGATGAATCATCAGCTTGATTTGGTGAGGGACTGTAACAGAGCATTCACAATGAAAATACTTTATACTTTTTACTTATAGGTTTGTATTAACTTTCAACTTGACGAACAAAAATTTTTGCTCGTTATGTTGGAAATTCATACAAACCTGTAAGTCAAAAGTAAAAAGTTTTTTCATTGTGAGTGCTCTGTAAGGTCCTTGCAAAACGTAACGTAACGTGTGTGTTCAGGTCTTAACGCGTTGATTTTATCCAATAAGTTGCGATCAGTTGGCTTACCAAAGGGCCGTTTATAACACTGTGTAATGCCATCATTACCATGTAGGGCATCCAATTCCGGAATTTGGAATTCTGGTACTCCGGAATATCGGCCCATATTTTAGTTTCAATTATTCCGGAATTGAAAACATTAATTCCGAAATTATTGTATTTCTATTTCTCTCACTAAGTAAATTAGTTTCAAATTAATTTTTTGTACTAAAAAATAGTGAAACTTCTCTAAAGTGACCACTCAAGAGTCACAGAAATGTTGGTCATTTTATGGAGTGTTATGTATGTATTTAGAAATAATTACTTTTATGGAATCACTGTAAATGGTAATGAATAATGATTAAAGAGAGTCTTACGTGTGCGACTGTACTTTAATCATGATCATCATAATTAAAATGTTTTGGTATGTCAGTTGCTTTTTGGATGGAATACAGACAAGACCATTTATAAAATAATATTGTGGATAATAAAGAAACGGTATTGGAAATGAAGGTGTTTGTTCTAATGGGAAAAAATCAAAATAGTGGCGACGAGGATTTAAAGATTTAATTACAGGAAACGTAATTTAAAATCAAAATAATAATTAACAATTATTGTGGCATATTAAGATAGTGTCAAGTGGTCGAAAAGTCTGTATAAAGGTTTAATAATAATAAGGAAAAGAAATAAAAGTTAAGCGGTGCGAACTTCATATACGGTAAATTGGGCGTAACCGAAATTCAATTAGTGTTGTGATAACGGTGTCCAGGTATTAAAACTACCGTTTGTGGGATCGATATCAGCATTTGTACATGGGGATGATTTTGTCGCATATAAAGATCGAGTTGAACAGTTTTTCATAGTGAACCATGTCGAAGAAACAATGAAAGTTCCTCTCTTTATAACGCTTATGGGGCAAGATACATACAAAGTTTTGAAATCGTTTTGTGCTCCAAATTTGCCCAGTACAAAAACATACACATACTAGCATTATGGATCAGTTAATAACATATTATTCACCCAAAGTGAACAAACGAGCGGAACGGTTCAAGTTTCAAAAAATCATTCAAGAAACTGGAGAACCATTAAAAGATTTTGTGGTTAGGTTAAGAAGTCAAGCAGAAACCTGTTATTTTGGAGAATTTTTGGATGATGCTACCGATAAACAAAAGGCCTTGGAAGATGCTCTAACGGATCGTTTCATAGTTGGTCTTCGTAATGATAAAATTCAGCAAACGTTATTAAAACGATAACTATGATTTTGATAAATGTGTCGAAGTTACAATAAATATAGGAATGTCTCTTAAACAGCAACAGGAAATTAAGCCGTTGGAAATAAATAAAGTCAACCATGAAAGTCGGCCTTCAACATCAGCGGTAAAACAGCATCATACAAATTTAGATTCAATGGTGCGTCGTCGTTCTCCATCTACAGCGAACAAAAGGAATAATAACAATTCATCAAAAAGTTATCATCGTTGTGGGCGTATGCATGATAGTCGATCATGTCCTGCAAAAGATTGGGTCTGTTTTTGCTGCAGTAAGAAAGGTCATACATCCAAAGTATGTTATAGACATGGGAATAATCAAATTAAAACCATTAATTTCGTCGATAATCTATCAACATCAGCAGTAATCAATTTAGTCATTGAAGGAGTGGTAGTCGAATTGGAAGTCGATACAGGAGCGGGGACAAGTATCATCAGTTACCAAGAATATAGAGATAATTTTAGTTATAAAGTAAAATTATTAGATTGTCATAACTGTTTGTCAACTATTTCAGGTCAACATTTAGTAATAATGGGGAAAATACAAGTTCAAGTGGGGTTTGGTGCGCAGCGATATGTGCTAGAAATGGTGGTTGTCGATACATCGCGTCAATTTAAAGCATTACTTGGTCGAGCTTGGTTGGACGTCTTGCAACCAAATTGGCGTAAATCTTTTGTAAGTCAAATAAATCAAATCAATGAAAATTTAGAGCATTCTATACGATGTCAGTTTCCGAATTTGGTATCGGAGGACAACAATCATGTGATCCGCGGGTATAAAGCGGACATCCATATTAAGTCGTGTTCTCCAATTTTTCATAAGGCGTATGCAGTTCCGTTGCGGTTGAAAGAGAAAGTGTCGGCAGAGATTGATCGGTTGGTATGTAATGGTATAATAGATCCAGTGAAATATTCCGAATGGGCTAGTCCTGTAGTCGTAGTGCCAAAGGCAAACGGAGAGATTCGTTTATGTATTATTTTAGTGTGTTAGATTTATCAGGGGCATACCAACAGTTAGAAATCTCTCCGTCATCGCAACATTTGATGACGATTACGTCATCGCAACATTTAATGACGATTAATACACATCGTGGTCTTTTTCAATTTACTCGTCTTCCGTTTGGTATAGCAAGTGCACCTTCTTTGTTTCAGTCTGTCATAGACCAAATATTAGTCAATTTGCAAAATGTGTATTGCTATTTGGATGATATAATCATTGGTGGCTCGTCTTTAGAGGAAGCTCGAAAGAATTTATTTCAAACTTTAGAACGTCTCAATAGTCACAATGTGAAAATTAATCTTAGGAAGTGTTGTTTTCTTCAAACAAAAGTTGAATATTTAGGTCATGTCTTGTCAAACAACACTATTCAGTTGAATCCTAAAAAAATACAAGCAATTATTGATGCACCATCACCAAAAAATGTCACAGAGTTACAATCCTTTTCAGGATTACTTAATTTCTATCGGCGATTTATTCCCAATCTGTCCGCCAAATTAGTCGATTTTTATGCGTTACTAAATAAAGGCGCTAAGTACGAGTGGTCTGACCGTTTAGCAAAGTCTTTTCAAGAAGCAAAAATGTTAATTATTAATAATAATGTCTTGGAATTATTTGATCCGAATAAGTCAATAATCATATCTACGGATGCAAGCTCTTATGGAATTGGGGCTGTACTTTCCCATTATTATAACGGGGAGGAAAAGCCGGTAATGTTTGCATCATGTACATTATCAGCAGCTGAGAAGAATTATTCTCAGATTCATAGAGAGGCTTTGGCTGTAGTATATGCCGTTAAAAAATTCCACAAATATATATATGGTAAAGAATTTACTATATATACGGATCACCAAGCTTTAAGGGAAATATTTAATCCTAATAAAAATATTCCAAGCATCGCAGCAGCGAGATTGCAGCGATGGTCGATTATTCTTTCGATGTACAAGTATATAAAATACTACATCGACCTGGATCAAAAATGTCGAATGCTGATTGTTTGTCACGATTGCCGCTAAAAAATGGTACGAATATTAAGCATATAAGTGCAAATTCGATAAATGTGTCTTCAGGAATGCCCATTGACATCGAGCAGGTCAAGCAAGCTATGTTACGAGATACCAAGTTAAGTGAGGTATTGGAATATATCAAAAGTGGGTGGTCTGAGTCAATAAGCGCCGAGGTAAAACCATATAAAGTTAAAAAATCCGAGTTATGTTGTGATGATGGATGTATATTTTATGGTAACCGTTAAGTAGTTCCAGTGAGTCTTCGCCAAGAAATTTTATAATTATGTCATCAAAATCACTGTGGAATTGTTAAAATGGAAATGCAGATTCGGTCTTACTTTTGGTGGGACTTAATAGACAAAGAAATCGAAGAATTTGTTAAAAAATGCGATATTTGTCAACAAACTTTAAATGTACCAAAGGAGCACATAAAGTCCAGTTGGTCAGCCACCTCTGTTCCGTTTGAACGAATCCATTTGGATTTAATAAAAATTATAATTTTAACTTTATTAAAGTGTAAATTACGTTTTGTTTTATAGATATTACAGATAGTTTTTAGTTTTCTACATTTAAAATTCATTTTTTACATAATATTAAAATGCAATACCCTATCTGTTTGATAATATTAAAAATTCTACTATTCGTTAAAACTAACCATCGCCATCTTGCGACCTTTACGACAAAACTTCAAACAAATTAAAAGTGAAGACTTTTTACGATATCAAAATAGAGCCATGATATACCTATGTAAGATACGCAAAATAATTTTGTTTTTTGTTACTAATAACAAATCATTTTTTAAAAAGTGCTTAAATTATAGATCAAATTTAAATATGAAAAATGCAGCATTCTAAAACTTACTCTTTAAAATTTATTATTCGATCAGAATTTACATAGTTCGGAATTTCTTATAATTATCGTCAAAGTTTATCACAATCAGTTAAAAAATATCCAAGTTTCATCCTAACTGGCCATATTCCAGAACTTCATCTAAATTCATATGAGAATCGCATTTCCATCGGACATGTTGGATTTCTTCCAAATTGGTTAAGAATTATCCAAGTTCCATCTTCCATCCTAAATTCCCTCGCACACGTTGAATTTCAGCCAAATCGGGTAAGAATTAACCAAGTTATGTATATCCTAATTCGCTATATGCCATAACTTCAACTTAATTCATTTTAGACCATTTTCATTGAAATACCCAGTTTTTGTACATTAGGTCATTTTACGACGTGTCATTTCAATCGTAAAATTACTGCGATGATTTTTTCGCCATGCAATTTTCTTTTCTTATTTTTTTCGAATAAAGCTACCGTTTATGAAAAAGTTTCACATCAATCTTTTATTTTCTGTTAATTTTAGAGAGGTTGGTCAACAAAAACCTTCGTATAACCGAACACCTAAAAGTAGTAACGTCGAAATCAATAGAGTTTCCCTTGGATTGCTTGGTTGAACGTTAAATGTAAAAATTAAGTTGATATATCCACCCACGGCTGCGGCAACAAAACTAACAAAAATTAGCTGCCAGTTATATCAACCCAATGAGATATTATGTAACCAAGCTACTACCATTCAATAAATTATGTTAGAAATCGACATATCATATCAAAATTCGAAGTATTATACCATGCCAGAATTAGAATCTTTGGTGTCAAAATTCGATATGTCATGTCAGAATTCCAAACTTCATGCCACAATTAGATATACAATATCAGTATTTGCATTTATGATGTCAGAATTCTATATCTTATGTCACTATGTCACATATTTGAGATATTATGCCAGAATCCCAGTTAGATTTTTAATATCAGAATTTGTATTTATGATGTCAGAATTCTATATACTATGCTAGAATTCGATGTATCATGCCAGAAATCGACATGCCACATATTTGAGACATTATGCCAGAATCCGATAAATTGTACCATTCGTTACTTCATGTCAGTATTCCGATACGTCATGTCATAAATTAAATATCAGATATCAAAATTCGATATATTATGATATCAAGCCTGAATTCGATATGTCGTATCAGAATTTAAATTTATAATGTTAGAGTTCGATATATCATGCCAAAACTTGATAAATCATATAAGAATTCGATGTGTAATGTTCTGGGAGGGGTTATTATACAATTTTTTCAAGGAAAAACTCAATAAATAATTTTAAAATTCGATGTCATATCAGAATTCGCATTTATGAAAGTTATTTCAGAATTCGACATATCAAGCCAGAATTCGATTTGTCTGTCAACATTAGAGATAATGCTGTCAGAATTCTATATAGTGTATTAGAATTTTACTACGATGTTAAAATTCGATATGACATGTCAGAATATGAATTTATAATGTCAGAATTGTATATCTTATACCGTAGGTAGACACAAAACGAATAATCGCAAATTCTAGATTATTAAAGGATTTTTGCGTGTATGTCATTACACGATTTTCACAAAAACAGAATTATTTCGTTTTCAGAACGCGATTTTTCACAATCGGGATAAATAAAAATCGCGATCAATTTTGTGTCTGTCTAAGGTATTATGTCAAAATTAGATAAATGATGACAGAATTCGATATGTTAAGCCAGAATGTGTAATTTAATATCCAAATTCAATATATCAGAATTCGTTATGTCATTCCAGAATTTAAATCTGTCATGAAGCCAAAATTCGATATATTATCTCAGAATTCGATATAGGTTATATCAGAATTTCTAGTTTTGGTTTTAAAATTTGATATCACAAGTAAAATTTTATATGTCACAACACTTTCTATTCTGGCAGAATGACACTGATAAAATGGTGACCAAACCTGAAAGGCATATTCCAAAATAGAACGAAGGAGGCATACAAACAGCGATTTTAATGTACCATACAGTTCCCTAGGAAATCTTAATTTTTCAAATCGTGTAAAGAGAAAGTCAAGTGCTAGGCACGTTTACTGATAGCATAGTGTATTACTCAAAATTAACTGTAACAAAAATAAATTAAAACTATTCTAACAGATAAGACATCTGAAGTGTGAGATACGTTAATATTGAAATTATTATTAAACCAAGTGCGTAAATTGGCAGAACATGCTATTCGGGAAAAACCGTTTCCCGAGTGTTAATCAAATGTTCTCAAAATGGATAAGATAACATTTTGCAATTACTAACAACAAACATCACAACATTTTTTTTTCTGGCTACAGTCCTTTTCAAAACCATAGACGCACTCTAGTGAAAGCCAATTCTCAGAAAATTTGAGAGCAAATGAAAAAACGATTGCTATTTCAGACTCAAGGACCAACCAAATTTTTGCTGATTTTTGACAGGATTTCAATACTTTGGTCTTTTTAGAACGAAGTAATTTACAGATTTGTCATAATAAAAAAAAACCAATAATAAAATGCATTTGACAATAATATTTATTTATATGTAACCATATTCGTGTGCTGCCTCAATCATCGCAACAATTCCATCGGTAGTTTCTTCGCCGGATGGAATGATTTGATCGGCTGGCAAGATGAAACCATGTTGTCCAAGATCACGTAATTCGAAACAGTAACTTAAGTTGGTACGTTGATCCGCCTTTATCCAATCGATACTTACACCACTTGCGAATCCCATGAGTGAATGAATATTTCCAAGCCGAAATTGTGTGTCATGACGAGCAGTCAATGCATCTACACTTCTGCGGCCAATAATAAGGGCATTTTCATAATTGTCGAGTAATTCGGCAGTATTACCGTATGGGATAAGTAACAATTGTGTGAAACTATGAAGTGAAAGGTAAATTCCGATATTCGGTAGTGATGCATAGTAATTCGCAAGTGACTGTATTTCAATGTCTGAGAAAGGTGATGGTCCACGGAATGTTTCACTGCAAGCAACTCCTGATGAACCAGCTCCACCCCAACCATGACCCCAGTTACGATTTGGATCGGTGCCGGTACATAATAAACTATGGGGTATACGGGTTTTGCGCCACATACGGGTTGCGACATGGGTGTGTACATATCCATCGGGATTGGTTACTGGGAAAATATACCAATCGTAATTTTCAGCCACATGACGGATAGCTGGATTGGATGAAGTTAGTAATTCGTTTAAAATCCAAATGGTGGTGGCAGGTGAAATCCATTCACGTGCGTGAATACCAGCTTCGATGAAAATACCATTGTTACCGGCTTTATACGAAATCTTAACACCTTCGATGAATCTGCCCTCAAAAGTTGATCCAGCACTAATTTTTTCCACCACACCTGGATAAGTAGCTGGGAGTGTATCGAGCCACGCGTAAATTTCGGGTAATGTATGGTATTGTGTGAAAGTTATTTCACCATTTTTAGGTTGAATTAACTGTTTTGGTTGTTCGTTATCGATTTTTCTAACCACAAAAAAAAATAATAATAATAATTAGTAATGACACTTGTGACCCCTCTTATATACAATTCGAAACTCTATTACTCTTGTAAATTTGCAATGAAGAGCGCCGTTTTGATTTCAAGTTTCTCAATCAATTCGCCGAATTCACTCAATTTATGGGGGGCAACCTGGAGATAAACTGTAGTTCCAACTGATGTTGGATAATCCCAGAATGAATAGCTGTCTGATTGTGAATCAATTGTCTGGAAAACTTCTAATTGTTGTGCATTTTCAATATTTACGGTATACACTCGATAATTATCATAACGCGCCACTAACTTTTCACTAAAACATCCAACTGTAGCACTCAGTAACAATAAGACGAACGTTAAATTCATCATTGTAGAATAATGTTTAAGACACTTCTGAGCTGAATTTGAATTGCAGACTGGATTTTATACAATTTGATTGAAAATCAGATATAACCGTTTAATGTGTCCACACTTATCTCGACATGTGTTGTACACAACCGGTTATCTAAAAACCACTTCAGATTTGAAATAATTAAAATTACAAATCGTCGTATCTTATTATAAGATAAGTACTGTCGAAAACAAATGTCACAAACATGCAAAAATATGATTTTTAATAAATTTGTGACAAAGTTTATTAACGTTGAAGTGATGAGTAAAATTCTTTTGGTTTGATGGATTACCCTGTTGTGGACTTGTTTTCACATTTCGCAAGCGGATATTCAAAATCACTAAACGTAGACCTACTTGTAATTTTTTTTAAAGATACATGGCATAAGAAGAAGCAAGCATCGTAAGACGTGTTTTATCCTACTGACTGGCTTGATATCGTTCAGGTGCAATATCCGTTGGGTTTTGCCTGAATGCTAAAGAAATGTATTAACCCGAATGTTACCCCACAAATAATTTTATCGAAATTCAATATTTTTTTCATAAATTTAGAATTACAAGGATCTAAAACAACAAATACTATATTTTGTTTCAGTCAGTCCCTTTCAGGGGAGGCATACGGAATGGTTCATACGAGAGAATCGAATACTGGCTAAATCAGCTTAACGTCTCTGGTTTCCGATGTATTTTGGCAGTTTGCAGTAGTACAAGGCCACAGCTCTTCTGAAATCGAGATAGCGGATTTCTGGGTTGGATATCTTGTGACGAGTTTTGTATAGCTACTTCAATCAGCCACGTAAAAATAGAGCTGCACCATTTTTTTTTGGTCCACCTTTTATTATAATGCGATAAAGACTTACATATTGGTCCGTACCTATATGATCTAACTAAAGAACAGATATAACACAAGGACCACCAAATTTGACTCCAAATATGTTCGATGCAGTTGACACGACTGAGTTGTCTCAATTTGAATATTCAAATCATTTAGTTTTTTCCTATGATCAAACGACGCTCCTTTCTTTAGATGTTTTTTTTAGTAGCGTGTTTGGTTAGCGTCACATTCTTTATATATCAAAAATGCCAATGCTAGAAAGTCGGTAAATAAATTATCGAAAAATAGAGAAAATGGTAGCCCTCGAACATGGAAAGGTATAACTCATCTAACTTGTTGAGCAAGAGTGCTATGTTTTTCCCGATGTTTTGCTCGTAAAACGTATTTTTTCGTATTGAAGTATAAATTGATTCCATTCAACGATCTGTGAAGCGTAACCACCTACGAGTAAAAATTCAATATAAATTTTGAGCTCCTAGAAATACCTGATGATGCATAAATATCACTTGTTTATTAATGTGTTTGAGTAAATGATAATCCACAAATTTTTCGAATTGATCATCAGAGCTAATATTTCGAAAATTCTCATAATTTTGTTCCGGAAATATGGGCATCATAGCTGTTGAGATGTAATTAAACCACACTAATTTTAAGAGCATTATTGACAGATTATTAGCAGATTTTCCGCCATCTTCTTCACTACATCAATACCTTCTTCATTACCCGGAGATCCTAAAACAGTTGGGGTCGCTAATTTTTGGTCCTTTTCAAGTGCTTCTTTCAATTTAAATTTTCTAATATGTATATAAAGTAAAATACACTCATAAAATTGTTTCAACTAGAGATCAGTCCAGCATTGCCACATGGCAATACGGAAAGAAAAACGCAGAATTGTCCACGCAAAACTGTTATCTAATTTGTGAGGTTATACAACATCTTCCAACTATCATCAAAATTGCACGAAAACTGCTCCCATGTTATTAGTAAACTGTATATAGCCCTACCAATGTTGTCAAATGGCAACGTTGAGCTGAATCAGGATATTAATATTAATGCTTATACTTAACAAACAATGATTTGCCAATTTACTTGACGACTACGAAAAATTTGATAGGAACAAAAAGTGAGTGCCAATTAGAGGATTGAAACCTGTTAAAATGTAAAATGGCCCAGTTTGAAAAGTGTATAAAAACCACCGCGAAATTCGCAGAAATTATTGGCCTGACGAATAATTTTTCGTATTGTATAACCAGAAGATGTTAAATCGTTCTCAACACCAAGGCGCATACCAAAAGTTCACTCTCCTCTCATAGTTCGCTGAATTACACGCTCCGGATGAGCACGGGTACTTGGCTGAACCTCCTCGCTCTTTTTTAATTTCATGCACAAGATCACAAGTTTACATAATAACAAAATAAAAACTGGAGTACTTTTACTAATTTTAATGCACTTTAATTGATCACACTTATGTCGTGTTCGTCCTTTCATCCTTCCGTCCGTGTCCAGCCATACATTTTGATATTTTTTATCCCCTCCCTTTCCCGCAAATATCGTTAGTTGCAACCGAAATTTTGCACAAAGCTAGGTTTTAGTAATAAGCTAACTTTTGGTACAAAACAATACAAAACAAACATAAATGTGTGTTAACATTTGAGTCAATTCGAGCCCAAATCATGTACAAGGCAATGCAGTAGAAAAGAAAATTGCCAAATAGATTTGCTCAAAAACAGCACCGACGATTTTTGTTCATGTTAATAATAAATTCAAAAATCGGTTTACAAAATTTGAAGTCGAAGAAATATTTTTCTTCGGTTAATGCCAGAGCTTCAGAATGAAAATAATATCGTTCCGGTTTTTAGTTCAGCTCCAATAATTTTTTCGCTAAGAATCTTGCCGGTTATGCTATGGTTCAGAACCATTCAAACCCACTTCACAGTTTTATTCAAATGCATTAATATTTCAAGAAAAATGTTTTTTTTTTTAAATCGGAGAGAAAAATTAATTATTTATATTTAGGTCATTTTTGGGGCGTAAATTATGGCTCTACACAGGTAAATATTGCTCCTTCTGGGCTTTTTGTTTGTTTTGTTTTAGATTCCCAATAATCGGCGTTCGTGGTCTTTATTTTTATTTGTAACTACTTGTAGGTCATAACCATCTTCCTCTTTGTCAGAGGAGTTTGCCTATGGAATTCAATTCCTTTGAAAATTAACATATGGATCGGCAAAATTATTTAAAGCAAAATTTTTGGAGTGGCGTGCCTGACAGGGAATACATAGCAGTTAATATTATTATTATTGTTAATTTTAATGTTATTTCGGTTCTTGCTGTACATGAACTATTGCTCAAAACAGAATGTATAAGCATGAGTTAGACGTTCTTTGAAAAATTTTAAGAGGTTTTAATGCCTAATGGAAACAATTTCGTCAGTTTTTTTTTGTTGTACCGATTACTACGCTTCCATGTGAGCTTTTCATTTTAATACTAAATTAGTAATAAAATACTATAAATAAATCTTCGTTATCAGTTGTTTACAACTATTTTGAAGCAAAGTCGAATTGTAGTGTTACGATAGGGACTTAAAAACTGCCACATCTGTAAGCGCACGTTAAACCAGTGGAATGTGCTAGGCTATCATGTTCGTCCGATGGGATTTTACGAGTCATAAGAGTACCATCAACCACAGGGGCTAATAATGCTAAAATAATATTCAGTTATGTTTGTTTTCTCATTTAGAAAGGTATTCAACATAAGACAAACAGTGGTGCTGTTTATTTAAAAAAAAAAAACGTGACTGTGGTTTGAAATTGCTTCTCTAAGCCAGTTTTAAGCATTATGACTTATAGGCAACTCTTATGAAACATATCTTTTTCTGTCATGTGTCATCCTTTTGAAAATCGCCATAGAAAAGAGCAATGGATGCACAATACACAAGCTGCTTGTGGGAATGATACATGATCCTCAAGGCATCTATCAATGAGATCCTCTCTTTATAACCATGATTGCATCAATCTAATTCAGTTTCAGATTGGTTGCGAAGACTTTAAAATTTTAAATCGAATAAAAGAAATCATTACTAAGCTCAACCAATAAAGAATTCATACCACAAAATCAATTTAGTTTCGATTTTAAATTAATTTAAATAAAAATAAATCTTGATCAAAAAAATTAGAAAAGAAAAGTAATATGTAGTATCACAAAACACCTTAAGATGAAAAAAAAAAATTGTATATTGATTTCTTTATAGAAGAGAGAAGTTTTCCATTGTTTTGTTTTTCTTACTTTTATTCTTAACTTTTACCAAAATATAAAGTTATTTAACAAAAAAAAACTTCTTTTTTGCTTTGCTACAAGAAATTTATATATAAGGAAAATTAAAAAAATATAAAAATAAAAAACTTTTCATAACTATAAAACTTTTAGATTTTTTATTTTATTTGCCCCAAAAAATACATGAGAATTGTTAGCGTTTCTTTTGAGATTAATTTTTAATACATGGGTGCTGGAAAAAATGCTAACTTCTTATGTTTTTTTTTTTATTTTTTAATCTGATTCAGCTCTCTATATTGTGTTTGTATCTACATTGAAGAAATATGTAATCAAATCTAGATTAGGTATATACATAGTCATATACATATACATACATACATTTGTTGTACGCTGTTCGTCTACCTACCTGTTATGGCAGCATAAATACATGCGAGTATTTTATTAATAATTTACAGGTGAAAATACCAAGAATAGTATAATATCAATATAAGAGTAGAACAATTCCAAAGAAGGATACACTTTGGGTCAAATTAACTGATATTAATTTATAGTCATTTATCAGAGCAGTTCGGGTTCGGGAGTATTTATAGTATTATTTTGTATTCATCAATTTATAAGTTACATACATAGACATACTTCCTAATAAACCAAATTAATAAAAAAATCCCTATTTTTTTTAGATACAAAGTTTAAAGTAACCGCTTCTTAAACAATACTCTAGACACGATAAAATCAAATTCACACGCATTGAAAGAAATAAGGTATTGGCACAATGGTTCAGTGCAATTAATATTATTACCATAAAACAGAACACGTAGGACTCCTGAACGCGATCTCAAATCTCTATGAGGAGCATAAATACCAAACCTTAAATTGTCGAGCAATGAATATTCCGTTAATATTTTCGCGCTTTCTTGCTTGCGAAATATTGTAGTATACTTCGGAGAAATCGATACTTTGGGCTACATCATTTTCGATTGAAAGAATTGCTCATGAACTCAACTTTTCTTGCAACATAGATGACCTCAAATATGTTTTAATTAATTTTAATTTTGAAAAGCTTCTTTCACCACTGGCAACCGAAACAGGTGCAGTTAATAACATTCTTAAACTAACCCATACTTTAGGATATAAATCTTCAATTTTAGTTTTTCTAATGAAATTAAGAATATTGATTGGGGACGAATCATCAAGAAGCTCAACCAATTTTTTAATACTGATGAGTTCATCACATAAAATAGTCCATTCAATATCGGAAGTCTCACCAACTGTTAAAACCAACTGAAGATCGTTCTAGTGCTTTTCAAGTTCTTCTCGTTTTGGCAGATTTTTTAGATCGTAGAGGAAGCCTCAGATTTCGGCCTGCTGGTTAATTAGTTCAAATCTTTCTGGAATCGACATCAATACGGTATCAAGCAAAATGTTAAAAAATTCTATTTCAAATTGTTTTTTAGGCGTTAAAATGGGCTCGACTCAACTCTCGTAATTAAATTGCTGTTTTACGTATCTTTTTCGTTTTGTTGATCGAAAGTCAGTTTCAGCATCGAGGAGTCCGGCAAGTTCTTTGGCGACTAAAATAGATTTCTCCAAACCGGTTTGTTTGTAATCTTTGAAAATATTAATACATCCTTTGATTAAATCCGCGGTTTTGCTGACATCGATATTTTAACCCTGCATAGATTTATTGACAATATTTATTTGAAACAAAACGTCATACCAAATGATCAACGATACAAGAAAATTAAAGTCCTTTAATTGACGAGCTATACTGAACGCTTCGTGTTCTGTATCGTGCTTCTCTTCCTTCTCACCAAGCTTGACAAGTGCATCGTTTGACAAGTGCATCGTGGTAACGAACAGCCTTAACACTAGAAATTTTTGCTTCCCAACGTGTGATCGGTTGACATTTGCCAACGATTAACAGACGTGGCGAACAATGAATAAAGCCTTCTCAATATACCAAATAATGACAAGGACTTTAAAGACGATTTAGCTGCATCGTACGACAACAGGTTTAAGTTGGGGCATCCACAGGTCATGAAAAATGCCAATGGATTTTGATTCAAAATTTCCACTGTGTTTGCCTTTCATATTTGCGCCATTATCGTATCCTTGACCTCGGCAATACTTCAATTCGATTTTATTTTTTTTTCCAACAAATTTAAAATCGTATTGGATAAACTTTCACCGCTAGCATCAGATGATTTCAAATTCTAATATTTATTTATTTATTTAATACTAATTTATTTATAGTATTTTATTAATAATTTAGTAATTAAAAGGAAAATCCAAATGGAAATAAAGTAATCGGAACAAAAAATAAATGAAGTTGCTTCCATTAAGCATAAAACCTCCTTAATGTTTTCAAACAATTTCCACCTCGTGCTTACACAATCTATTTTGAGCATTAGCTCATTTACAATAAAATTTACAGCAATAGGTGAAATAATATTAATCTCCAAACCTCCTTCTTCTTCTTCCGCTGGCGCTACATCCCATGAAGGGATTTGGCCGACTCAACGATGCTCCTCTAAATAATTCAATCCGCCGCAAGAGTACGCCAGACACGGTGACCAAGTGTTGATGTATAATTTACTAAAATCATTAATATTTGAAATTTTAATAAATTTGACAACAACAACGTCCATTTAGGATTTTGACAACAACATCATAGTAAATTGGTTTAATTTAAATTGCTACAATCTGAAGTTAAATTTATAAATTAATTACTTGTGATTATTTAACCGTTGTTTGTTTCTAGATTATTCGGGACTTAAAAGCTCATAAAGCTCTGCACAATTCTCATAAAACAAATAATATTACTGTCATCAGAATATAAAATTTTGTTATTGATGTTTAATTTACTAAAATCATTAATATTTGAAATTTTAATAAATTTGACAACAACAACATATTAAATTAAAATATTTCAAATTGCTATAATTTAAAGTTAAATTAATAAATGTATTACTTGTGATTATTGAACCGTTGTTTGTTTCTAGATTATTCGGGACTTAAAAGCTCATAAAGCTCTGCACAATTCTCATAAAACAAATAATGTTACTGTCTACAGAACCTAAAATTTAGTAATTGATGTATAATTTGCTAAACTCATTAATATTTGAAATTTTAATAAATTTGACAACAACAACGTCCTTTTAGTCTTTTGACAACAACAGCATATTAAATTGAAATAATTGAAATTGCTACAATTTAAAGTTAAATTAATAAATGTATTACTTGTGATTATTTAACCGTTGTTCGTTTCTAGATTATTCGGGACCTGAAAGCTCATACAGCTCTACACAATTCTCATAAAACAAATAGTATTATTGTCTTCAGAATATAAAATTTTCTTATTGATGTATAATTTACTAAAATCATTAATATTTGAAATTTTAATAAATTTGACAACAACAACATATTAAATTGAATTATTTCAAATTGCTATAATTTAAAGTTAAATTAATAAATGTATTACTGGTGATTATTTAACCGTTGTTTGTTTCTAGATTATTCGGGACCTGAAAGCTCATAAAGCTCTGCACAATTCTCATAAAACAAATAATATTACTGTCTACACAACCTAAAATTTTGTTATTGATGTATAATTTACTAAAATCATTAATATTTGAAATTTTAATAAATTTGACAACAACAACATATTAAATTAAAATATTTCAAATTGCTATAATTTAAAGTTAAATTAATAAATGTATTACTTGTGATTATTGAACCGTTGTTTGTTTCTAGATTATTCGGGACTTAAAAGCTCATAAAGCTCTGCACAATTCTCATAAAACAAATAATGTTACTGTCTACAGAACCTAAAATTTAGTAATTGATGTATAATTTGCTAAACTCATTAATATTTGAAATTTTAATAAATTTGACAACAACAACGTCCTTTTAGTCTTTTGACAACAACAGCATATTAAATTGAAATAATTGAAATTGCTACAATTTAAAGTTAAATTAATAAATGTATTACTTGTGATTATTTAACCGTTGTTCGTTTCTAGATTATTCGGGACCTGAAAGCTCATATAGCTCTACACAATTCTCATAAAACAAATAGTATTATTGTCTTCAGAATATAAAATTTTCTTATTGATGTATAATTTACTAAAATCATTAATATTTGAAATTTTAATAAATTTGACAACAACAACATATTAAATTGAATTATTTCAAATTGCTATAATTTAAAGTTAAATTAATAAATATATTACTGGTGATTATTTAACCGTTGTTTGTTTCTAGATTATTCGGGACCTGAAAGCTCATAAAGCTCTGCACAATTCTCATAAAACAAATAATATTACTGTCTACACAACCTAAAATTTTGTTATTGATGTATAATTTACTAAAATCATTAATATTTGAAATTTTAATAAATTTGACAACAACAACATATTAAATTAAAATATTTCAAATTGCTATAATTTAAAGTTAAATTAATAAATGTATTACTTGTGATTATTGAACCGTTGTTTGTTTCTAGATTATTCGGGACTTAAAAGCTCATAAAGCTCTGCACAATTCTCATAAAACAAATAATGTTACTGTCTACAGAACCTAAAATTTAGTAATTGATGTATAATTTGCTAAACTCATTAATATTTGAAATTTTAATAAATTTGACAACAACAACGTCCTTTTAGTCTTTTGACAACAACAGCATATTAAATTGAAATAATTGAAATTGCTACAATTTAAAGTTAAATTAATAAATGTATTACTTGTGATTATTTAACCGTTGTTCGTTTCTAGATTATTCGGGACCTGAAAGCTCATACAGCTCTACACAATTCTCATAAAACAAATAGTATTATTGTCTTCAGAATATAAAATTTTCTTATTGATGTATAATTTACTAAAATCATTAATATTTGAAATTTTAATAAATTTGACAACAACAACATATTAAATTGAATTATTTCAAATTGCTATAATTTAAAGTTAAATTAATAAATGTATTACTGGTGATTATTTAACCGTTGTTTGTTTCTAGATTATTCGGGACCTGAAAGCTCATAAAGCTCTGCACAATTCTCATAAAACAAATAATATTACTGTCTACACAACCTAAAATTTTGTTATTGATGTATAATTTACTAAAATCATTAATATTTGAAATTTAATAAATTTAACAACAACAACGTCCATTTAGGATTTTGACAACAACAACATATTAAATTGGTTTAATTTAAATTGCTACAATCTGAGGTTAAATTAATAAATTAATTAATTGTGATTATTTAACAGTAGTTTGTTTCTAGATTATTTGGGACTTAAAAGCTCATAAAGCTCTGCACAATTCTCATAAAACAAATAATATTACTGTCTTCAGAACATACAATTTTTTTATTGATGTATAATTTACTTAAATCATCAATATTTGAAATTTTAATAAATTTGACAACAACAACGTCCATTTAGTCTTTTTGACAACAACAACATATTAAATTGAAATAAATCAAATTGCTACAATTTAAAGTTAAATTAATAAATGTATTACTTGTGATTATTTAACCGTTGTTCGTTTCTAGATTATTCGGGACCTGAAAGCTCATACAGCTCTACACAATTCTCGCAATTAAATAATATTACTGTCTACAGAACCTAAAATTTTGTTATTGATGTATAATTTACTTAAATCATTAATATTTGTTTAAATAAATTTGACAACAACAACGTCCATTTAGTTTTTTTGACAACAACAACATATTAAATTGAAATAATTCAAATTGCTAGCAAGTATATTTTTTGTATCTCTTTTTTTACTTTTCCCACTGTAACGAATTTATATTGGGTAAGTATTGTAATCGCGAAAAAATTTTGTTCCAGATTTCCACATTTCGCGACGAATTAGGTTACCAGGACCCCGAAACTTCGATCAGAAAAACGTCGTGTCCGTCATTCCATCTGTCCGTCCTTCCGTCCGTCCGTCCTTCCGTCCTTCCAGTCGCACATTTTTATTATTTTTGTTTTGCCTCTAATTCTCACAAATATTGATAGTTTTGGTCGAAATTATGTACAACGGTAGATTTTAGTAATAAGCAGTTTGTGCTAACTTTTAGGTCCATTCGAGTATAGAATAGAGGGGGTTGTAGTAGAAGAGAAAACGGCCAAACAGATTTTCTCAAAAACGGGAGCGACGATTTTTTTGTTATGTTGATGATAAATTTGACAATTCAGCATCTACCTGAGATATAATTTTTTTTATCTGGTTACCGAGGTAATATCAAACTTTCCGAAGAAATATTATTCTACAGTTAATATACCTTGCAAATTTCAACAATTGTTCCCTAATGGTCTTTAAGATAAAATGATTAAGTTACTGTGTATTATGAAATTAAAATTTCTAAATTTACCTAAAATATTTTGCTGGTGGCAAATAATACCATCAACATTTAAAAATAATTATATCTAATGAGCTTTCAAATATAGCAAGATATTCCCGTTTCTTAAAGAACCGAGTTACAAACTAAGTAAAGGAGGGTGTTATCTATCTCTAAAGCTTTATGTTTAGGTTGAGAGTATAGCAGTTCACAGAAAAAACTAAAAGATTATGATGGGATCCCATACCGAGAGACAATTGATTGAAAAAACAAATATAGAGTTATTAGTAAATAAGATGATGATTATGGTCAATAATGGAGTAAGAGGCACCGCTAGCGGTTGGACAACAATACGTTGATGCCACAGTGTTGTGTACGGATAAATTAAAACTATTTAAAAGAATCAAATAATCCCGAGAGAAGCCGGAATTTTGGAGTACCTACATCGAAATTAAAGTCACCTGACATATAAATTCCATCGAATCTACAAGATAAATAACTAATCAAACTTTCTAAGTCTATACAAGGAATTTTTTTAAATTATGGTCATAAGACCTCTTCCTAGTTGTTGTTTTCGACATTGCTAACAATGAATCACCTTATTATTAATAAATTGTGGGGTGCCAATGCTGTGTTATTTCAAGTCAATGGGATCAATCATCTTGATTTTCGGCAAGTGCGAATAGGTTTGATATATCGTCCAATATGCTAATTCTCTCGCAGGGAGATTGGCGAAAATCAGAACATGTTCAGTAAATGATTATTTTCGTTTCCAATTTACGCAAAACCTGTAACTAAAATACTCCGGCTTATCTTTGAAAAAATATCTTTGAAACTTTTGTTTCAGTTTTTAAAATAAAACCATATTTTGTTTAGTATTTTTACAATTTTCACATATACATATTTAAAGTACAATGAACTTTCCTTTTGTATTTTTTAATTTATCAAAATTAGTAATCAAAATAAATTTTTTTAACATTTTTTTAAAAAACAACAATATACACCAACAACAAAACCGAAACTTAAAACCACTATTCAAACTCAAGTTAATCAAGATTATTTCACTTTTAAATTATAAAAAGTTTCCACCTTTCTAGTACTTTGCATACTGTGCATGTATGCACATATATGTAGAAGTAAAAGATATATTAGGATAATTAGAAAAAAATCTAACTTTTTTTTTTGCTGGGTGTAAATTAGAGATAGATAAACAAACAAATTCAGTGGTTCTGCAAAATAAAAAAAAAAAACAAAAATCAGTTTTAAATCTATACCCATTATATTTTTGCTTCCTTGAATCCTTTGTAATCTATACATGGAACATTATAAAAAAAAAAAATGTTTTTGTGCTTTAGTCGAATAAAATGTATCAATGTTAATCAGAATTAACATTTATAATATTGTATTCATTTTTCCCATACAAACTAACAACAACCAACATAGGCAAAAAAAAAATATTGCATTTTATGTTTTTCCTGTTATTCCTTTTTAATGTTTTTCGAATTTTTAGGGAAAACTGTTTTGAATTTATGTATATAGCAGCAGTACATACTCGTAACTTTATGTTTTTTTACATCTATTTTAAATTTTTCCATTCAAAACAGTAATTAACTAATGGATTCCATTTTAATTTAAATGAGATTGGAAACACTGATTTTGAAAAATATAAAAATGAAATGTTCTGTGTATACGGTTTTGTACTCTTTTATCAAATATCTTGAAAAGATAACGTTTTAACATAAAAATTAAAAACATTAAGGTATGCATATTCCATTTATTTAATTGTTCTTTGACTCCATGGCTAAAAACCGCACAATGTGAACTATATTGATTATTTTACTTTTAAATTTGAGGTTTTAAAAATAGATGTACTCTATGTATATGGATATGGGAATACCGAGAGATTGGCACACATGATTGAACTCGTATGCATTTTGATAGATCATTATGTAAAGTGAATGTGTTGACTTGTTGACGCTAAAGATTTTCTTGTTTTATTAATTCTATGCTCAAAAGGTAAACTATCTTAAGTTGCCTTAAGCTGTTTTGCGAAGGTATAAAGAAGGGAAGATATTACCAATTAGGATTGTACTGCCATTTCAGTTGAACGTAATTTGTTGAAAGTAAATACATATTTTAAAAATTGACAAATGTAGTAAAAAATAAAACAAAATACAGTTGAAAAATATTCACCATTCAGCTTTAATATTTTGAGAATCCAAATTGGAAAATATTCTAAATTCATTTTATTTTTTTTATTTTATTATTTAACAAATATTACAACTGAATAAAAATTCATCTAGTAATTTATCTCTAGATTAAATGTTGTTAATTGTTTGAGGGCTGTAACCCATCGGTTAGCTCCAGGTTGGTTATTTCATTAATTTATCTGTCCTAGTTCTAAGGGCTTTATTCTTCGAAGCCGTCTTACTGGGTTTGTATGGATCAGCATACGACACAAATCCGCCATTGATTTGAAGGCGCCATTTTTTCGTCCAATTACTCAATGAATTAGCGGCGTTTTGTAATTTACTGGTTGACTCCTCTATGTTGTCCGCAAATGTTGCAAATGTTGCAATACTTGTTCGTTTTGTTCTTGGTACGTCTCTATAAAGTATGTAGAGTATTGGCCCCGGAGCATTTCCTTGTGTTACTCCAACCGATATTATCTTTAGTTCAGATTATTCATCTTCATGTTTTACACGAAAATGTCGAGCAGCTAGATATAACTTTAAAATCAAGTAAAACTGCTTCGGCAGATCTCTGTGTAGTTTATGTTCCAGGCCTCGGTGACATAATTTGTCGAAGGCTTGAGATACGTCCAAGAAGATACTTGAGCATACTTTTTTATTTTCTAGAGTATATTCAATTAAATCTGTAATTCTGTGCACTTGATCTATGGTCTCTCTATAAATCTATAGAGTGTCTCTCTATAAATCCAAATTGGTGAGGAGGAATGAGTTTTATGACTCCTATTGACGATTGTAAAAGTAGGGAAAACGCATAAATTAAATAAAAATGTGACAAACATCGAATTAACGTTTAGAATATGCAAGAGCTAACCAATTTATTTAGGAAAACCCACCTAAATTATAAGAAAACAAAATCTAAAATATGTCAAAACACGAACAAATTCGTATCCGCCTCAGTTGAAAAATTTTCCGCTACGTGGAATCCGTGATGCTCCAATCGTCAATTACTGATTTTAACCTTTTGAGTTGTAGTTTTTAAAATAATTTTGAAATTGTAGGGAGTAGTGAAATCGGCTTGTAAGATGTTTCCTTGTTTGGCGGCTTGTTAGGTTTTAGAATCATTGTCACCTCGGCCAACTTCCGCTGGTATGGAACGTATTTTAATCTGAACGCTGCGTTGATTACTTGCAGTAATTTTTGGTAATCATTTTTCTGGTAGAGTTCTATAAGCCAATGATAAGGTCATAACCAGGAAATTTTTTTGAGTTTAAATTGTTATTAATTTTATCATTTAGCTCTTGTAGTGTTACAAGTCTTGTTATCCACTTTATTTACTGGAATTCTATTTGCTTCAGCTGTTTGCCTTGGAAGGGGTTGAAATGTGTCTTCAATATAGGCTGAAAATAATGCAGCTTTTCTTTTGGCACTTCTAGCCCAAGTTCCATCGTCATTCTTGATAGGAGCTATTTGTACTTTAAGCCTTTTAAAACCTGTAGTTGCTTACCAAAGGAAATAATTAGTATCCTTGTTGCCACAAAGGCCAGCTAATCATTTTTAATTTGTTGCTTAAAAAATTAAGTCGTGATTTGCTTTGTGGTGCTCGTTTCCTCTGCCAGATTTTTCTCGCTTTCCCTTTTTCTCTAACCAGATTTCCCACTTCTGTTGGATAGTTCATGTACTCTGCCACGTTGCTTGTACAATACTGTTTTTCAGCAGCCCATTTGTATTCCAATTGGCGATTCAGAATGTGTTATTCATCTTCATAGATTAGTACATCATTCAAGTGATTTCATTCACTGCTTCTTCCTTGTTTTAGTAGCCTTAAGTTTAAGGCTTCTATATTCTTTAGAGTTTTTTCAAGAATTAGGCTTTGGCCGTCTTCCTTGTTACTTACTGTTTCCCGCTGTTGTACAATCTGGGAGTATATTTTTTGGCCTGCTATTTCACTTGTTTGTGGTAGTTCTACCACTGGGGTTTTGGACATTGTTCTATTACTGGCCATCCCACGGTTTAGCGGGCCCCGTCGTTTCTTATTTCTCAGATTTTGAAGTTGGCTTCTTCACATCCTCTATAGTTAGCGGGATTCTCTCCGTTACAGTTTACGCATTTTGGAGGAGTAATTTTTGTAAACTTACAAGCTTAAAGGAGATGTTTTCCCGAACATTTGACAAATCTAAGCTTTCGTTTGCAATATTTCTGCGGGTGTTTATATCATTGGCATTTCCTACACTGAGGTATCAAGCCTGTGGATTTTCTTAGCGCTTCTATTCTAACTCTCATGTTAAGGACTGCCTTAATATTGAAAATGTTTTCCACTTTGTCTTTGCTAGTAAAAGTAAGCATAAACAATGGAAGCCTCCTTTTATTAATTTTGACTCCTTGATCAATTACGGGTTTCCCTTTTTTTAGGATATTTACCTCATCCTTTATTTTGAAGCCCTAGTGTATAAGATCTTCCATTATATCCTGCTTTATACAGGTTGGATGAAGACTTCTGGCCATCACTTTGATCGCGCAATAATTGTTGTCCTCATATGTGTACCATTCCTTGCCTTCATCTCTTGCTCTACTACAAATAACTTTCAATATCTGTTGTATTGATTTTCCATATGTTATTGTTCAGTGCTGCAACTCTACATTCTTTTGTAGTCACCGATTTCATTAATGATTGGATAGGACCATTTATCGCACAAAACATAGCGAAGATTTTACAACACGTGCTGAGAAGAAAACTACGTTCGACCAAATGAGACAAATCTTGCATCATCATCAACATCTTAAATTTGAAGATGTTTTAAAATGCTTCGACCCTACTTGTGAAAAAAGGTTGGAATGTGTAAGTCGCATAAATTTGTCTTGCAGTATGGTTATAGGTAGAAGAATTACTGATTTTAGTTTACAGGTAGTTGCCAAACTTAAAAACATTATTAGCAGAAAGCAGGCATTTTTCTATAGCAATTGATGTGTCCACAGATGTATCTGACAAAAGCCAACCACTAATTTTTGTGCGGATTATTACCGAAAAGCTTACTACTTACAAAGAACTGCTGAGTTGCGTACCAGTTGAATTCAAAATTTTGGAATTTTGAAATTTAAAGTTATTTGAATTATGTACCGATGAAGTGCCTTGATGGGGTAAATTAACGGACTAATAGGAATAATGAAGAAGAATAATATTAATGTGCCTTTCTTTCACTTTGCCATACTTGAAGAAGCGCTATGTGCAAAAGCATTTAATATTAAAGCAATTAAAAGTGACAGGAGGTCATAAATCGCTAACACATCGAGAATTGAAGATGTTTGTTAGATACTATTTACGCAAGTTCGTTGACTTAGCAGGGGAAACTGCTTGAATCGATTTTTTGCATTGAGAAAAGATATTTAACATATATTGGAAACGCGAATAAATAACAGGGTAAATACAAAATTATTATTTAGTAAATTAAAGTTTTCAGAATTTATAACATCGTTGGCATTTATTGATTTCCTAACACATTTGAACAAATTAAATTTAAACCTTCAAAGCACAAACCTCTTGAATTTTCGAACCCTAAAATTTTAAACTAAAACTTAAAATTTTTAGAACTGATTTAGAACAAAATATTTTGGCTCATTTTAAATCTTGTTTGCTGTATTAGAAGAATTTTCAAATTCCGACTTTTCAAAATTTGTTCCAGAATTAGAATTTCTCATTAAACAATTCAACGAAAGATTTAAAGAATTTGAAGATATTAGATTTCTTGTGAAATATTTTGGAAATCTTATTTACTGCACAATTGCAAATCAAGCAATAAATTTTCAGTTAGAACTTTGCGATTTACAAACCGATGTTACTTTAAAAAATTCGAAAGAAACCGGAATTGAATTTTGGAAGCTCGTTAGCTTATCAAAGTTTCCTAATTTGTTTGATGCAGTTATATACTCGTACTCTTTATTTTCAAGTATTTACACATGGAAAATTACATTTTCACATATGGCAATGATAAAAAATCAATACCGAAACCGTTTATGTGACAAACAAGTAGAAAACTTATTGCGGCTTTCTATTACCGCTATTTCAATAGATTTTGATTAGATAATTGGCATTTTAACTTCGAGTTCAAGCTTAAATAGTCTACATAAAAGTTCGACGCATCCTAACTAAGCAAAGATTGAAAGCAGCTCTTTTATAAATGACACATAAAGGAAGACAAGTATTTAAGCAAACATATAATGAATCAATCCAATAGTACGGTCACTAAACAATTACTACTACAATTTTTCCTAAAACAGAAGTTAAAAGCTCCGCATGTACGTATATTCTGACAATTTTAATATTTATGATTATACTTATTTTTACATAGCTAAATAAAAAAAAAATAAAAAAACAAATAAAAATCTAAAACTTAAGAAATAAAATTACTCCAAAAAGCATTAAGGAAATTTTTATATAAGCACTTAAGCAAAAGTATTTCCGATATCTTGGAAACACGAAAATCATATCCGTTTAGAAACTTTCAACTCGGTATGTACAGACAAATAGGAAAATGGATATATATACATACATATGTACATACATTCATATAAGTATAAGTATGAATATGGTTTGAAACATATTGTACACAAATAGACGTATAAAATTGTAGTTTTATTTCATTTAACTTTGGCTGAAAATGAACAAAAACCAAAAAAGCCGCAAATGCTATAACCGGAAACAGGATTCCCACATAAAGTTTAAGAAATTAAATAAATCATTTAATTTACTTAAAAGCACGTATGTAAAGTACATGATGTGCTACTCATCTTCGATCCAATGAATATTGCTAGTCACTTTAGCTTGAAACCTCGTTATACTCTGCTAATATTTAAAATACTTAATAATAATGGTAATAATAATAATAGTGATAGCAATAGTAATAATAATAATAGGAATAATAATATTATTTTCTTTTCTTGTTCTCCTTTTATTTTAAAACTCGTTAAGGATAATACAATGAAGAAAAATATCACAAATTGAATTTATCGCACAATGAAAATTAATAAACACTTCCTTTGGGAAATAGCAAATTGTAAAATAGAAAAGCTTCGAAAAAACAACAACCAAAGAATTTGGATATAGCTATGTATACATTCATATACATCTGGTATAAATAGTAAATTTTAATTTTAGTTTTATTCAAGAGAATGGAAATTGGAAATTTTTTTCAACACTTTTTGTTTTCGGGTAAACCATAATTTAAGATTCTATATAAACAGTTGAGAGAACCATAAATTTTGGGTTATACTACCAGATAGTTGCTTTGTTATATATTTGATCTGTGTTATTGCTGAAAATTTATGAAATGAAGGGTGAATACTGTTTTTTTAGATGTTTTTTGTTTCACATTTCAAAAATAAATTAATTCAGGTTGTGCTCAGTTGAATACAGTTATAATCTGAAAAATCCAGTGATTTGTTTCTAAAACATTTTGCTAAACCTTTACTAAATTATATTACTGTTTATTGACAAAATAAATGACTATACCTAAATAAGATGGAATATGAAATAAATTTGTAAACGTTACAATAATTATAATGAACTAATTTGAAGTGTTGACAACATGAAAGATACTCGTACAGCTACACCTTCTTCTTTCTTTTATCACAACTGGGCTTAGGATTTTATAAACCATTGCAAAAAAGCAAAATACCGGTCGTTATGACGTATTTCATTATGCAACATAACAAAAGGGCGAATATTTTAAAAAGGTTTTGAATAATAAATTTTATTTCAATAAGTGAAAGAAAATTCAATGACCGAGAGGTTAATTTGCGTATTAATTTCTAATTTAATTTATTAAATTATATTTGTTTCAGTGATTTAAATTTAAATAATTCTAGTTTAGTTAAGTATCATTTAGTAATAATTGAAGAATCTCAATTTCAATTTTCAGAAATACCTGTGGAACCTGATTGTGGAATTGTGTTATCTTGGGATAAATAATTCATCAGTTACTATACTAACAAAAAATTACTAACTATCGACCACTTAGGTGCCTGATACCAGGTCAATTCTTTAATACTAATAAACCTTACTTGTCCTTGGTTTTATTTTGTGATGTGTAAAAATGGAGTAGAATGGGACCTGATCTTCTAATATGGGATTACTGGCTTTTGCTTCGGCCTATATCCTTACAAATCAATCAAACAAGTCTTTTGTGTACTCTCAGTTAGTTAGAGGAGTCAAAATTGGGTTTTCAGAGGTACGTTCGTGAAGCTAAAGCAACAGTAGGGTAGTATTGGGCCCGTTGTGTTTACGTATTAATACATTATTTATTTGGTATAATTATAAAATTATTTAAAATTTTAATTATTTTAATTTTCTTTATATCTAAGTTAACACCACCATTAATTCCGAGTTAGCATAACGTATAAGACTTGAATTGAAAACAGAAGAATACTAGACGAATACTATCGAAGCTCTCATCGAAACATACAGAAATCGAGCATTAGATGCATTTTTTAGAAGATTAAATGGCGATTTATCCAGGAGGTTGGCTATCCAACGACCATAAACACTCCCAAAAGTGAACATGGTGATCCACAAAAGGGATTTCAATAATTCAATAGTAACTCCAATTAATCAATTAACTCTTATATATCTACCCAATATGCAAAGGGAAAGTGGCTATATGCATGCACTCCAGCGAAATATTGAATGATTACAATATGCCAGCATTCCAAAGAATTGGAAGTTGACGCGTCTACCCACCCGAAATAAGCCACATCAATCATCTGGTAAATCCAAACTATCAGACAACATTTAAATGCGAAGATTCTTATCACAACGAGCCACGGAGGGACCAGAGGCTCTATTATCTCGAAACATAGGAACAAGAAGAATAAACAACGAATTAACCAATGAGAATATAGGCACCAACACATTTGACTATGAACAGGAAGAGAAAACATTCGAACTAAATTTTATGACGGGGGCCTTTCTAGCGTACCTTAGTTAAAGTTTAAAAGAATAAAAACTCGAATTTAAAAAACTAAATGCGGTATCCTATAATCCTGATATATCATACAATGAACAGGAAGCACGAATTTTTAAGACTGGCGATCGTTTGGAAAATGATCGTCAAGCAACATACTAAAAGAGTTCATTGGAAAGATATGCCGTAGCGATAGATTATTATTATTATTGTTGAAGGGTCATGTGGGTATTCAGCCACTTCGCACTGTAACCTAAAAGATCTCTTACGATTGAACCCTGCTAAATTATCAGTCCAGTCAATATTCAGGCACTTAATGAACCTGATAATACTGGCGGCCGGTACACAATATACATATATACTATTGTATCTGAGCTCATTGCTCTCCCTCCTAGATATTTACTACAAGCATGTACTTCTGCTAGAAAGGCGGTAGCATTTGTACCAAGGCTGATTAACCTATCAGCCATTCATCCATCAGCATATGCTGTTCCGCCTTAGATTAGGGATTTTTGCCAAGAATTTCTCCTTTAGCGCCATACTGTTAGCCTGTGTCAAATGGATTCAGTTACCAGTGGTTGCCACGAGGGGCAGCAGGTACATTTGCGAACTGTGAGGTTACCTCGTACAGCTCACGTTATGCGCACCCTACTGGAAGGTTACGGAGCTGTTAGATTAATTTACTCAACTTTGTTCACCTCCTCCAATAGACGCTAAATCATCAACACTTACGTATTCATAGATGGCATCATAATCTTGGGGGGGGGGGGGGGGGGCACAGAAGAGGAACATATATTGAACACCGAGAAAGCCAACCTAAGTATCAATCTAGATAAGACAAAATCCCACAAACAAGAAACACAAATCTTGGGTTAGCTCATTACAAACAAGGGCATGAAACCTGATCCTAAAAAAGTTTCAGGCATCGATCTAAAGTTTTTTCTTGGATTAACGTCTTATAGCGTTTTATACAAGACTTCGCTAAAATAGCCAAGCCACTGACCAACCTTACAAGATGAAAGAATGCACAAACAAAATTAACCCAGTCCAGAAATGTAGAAATCAGCATGAGCAAGGAACAAATCCAAGCATTTTTACAGGAGCTACTATCCTCCATGGATATACTAATCGTCCCGAATTTCACTAAACCGTTCCTTCTGGCAAAAGCTGCATCATCATTCAGAAGGCGGTAACGGCAAGGACCGATATCTCTAGATCTCACCTATATCTATAGATCACTAAACAAAACAGAAGAGAACTATGCTGCAAGAAGGAGATGCTGGCTATAGTTTAGGTCCTAGGTAATCTCAGAAAATAGATACGGAGTAAATAAAAATCAAAATCATGACGGACCCACTAATCACTAACGTTTGCAATAAGCAATAAA
Organism: Tipula helvola; assembly: GCA_963556165.1. Taxonomy (NCBI): domain Eukaryota; kingdom Metazoa; phylum Arthropoda; class Insecta; order Diptera; family Tipulidae; genus Tipula; species Tipula helvola. Next base: position 301,486,749 of record OY744483.1, on the reverse strand, counting down.
AACAACAGTGAACAGATAGAAAGCATTCTCAGAGTAACATACATAACTACGAAATTATTTAAAATCGAGGCTAAAATATCGGAAGCAAACGCGCTTTTCAAAGATGGAACGATCGACAGCGCTGAGAAAGAATCTACGGATGTAAGACGCTAACGAATCTAACACGCTACTTCGAAGCACCAATCAATACATTTAGGAAACTTATATTCAAAAAAGGTATATAAATATTCGCTCAGGAAGAACCACATCGATCTTTCCATATGCACCATCAAAGAAAATTCTACGAGAAAAAATATCTCAAGAATATATTCAAACCCTCCAGACATATGCAATGAGCAGAACCAATTCGCGATTATAAGAGAGGACAAAAACGGGTACACCGGAATCAAATAGAAAATAAAAAACAAATTCCATTTCCGCCGAATAAAGAAGCATACGATACATGTAACATCAACAAATACGACAGACATTCTAGTTGCGTGGAAATCCAAGAAACCCCCATTCCGAAGTATTCAACAGAAATTCTCCATATCGATATCAAGGAAATCAAGGATGAGAAGTTCATCTCATGTGTGAAAAACAAAAAAAATTTGTGAAATTTGTTCACATTAAAGCTAAATCCATTCCACATGTGAGTGATAAAGTACTTAAAGCATTTTTTATTTCCCATATTACCTCCTTCTCCGTGAGTACAAGGAATTAATAGTAAAGTATTTAATCATCATAGCAACAGACCGCTATAATAACTCTACGCTCTCGGTCATCCAACAAAACCCCAGTGACATATTTTTAGTGAGAACACAAAGAATAAATTATCTAAATTCTTTCTGATTTTAAAAATATAATAAACGAACACATAATCGAAAGAATCCAGAGAAGCGAAGAAACCAGAGGGAAAACCTGAAAACGTATGCACCTGTAACAACAAACACAGCGATTAAACAAATCCAAGCAAAGAATAAACCAACAATAGCAAGACACAATAATGTTACCATGACAACAACATGCGAGAAATGAATTGATAAAACCCATACCAAAAGTAAAACACAATAATTTCGTCTACTTTTTAGCTCATGGCTGTGGGGCCTATCACAATACTCCAGGAGTAACTGTAAAACAAGGAAATGGGCGCATTATTACAACTGCGGGCAATTACGAAAAACTGATTGACCGACTAACACCTACAACAACATTCATTAAGGAAGCAAGCTACAAGCCCAATTGGTTCACCAAACAAACGAAATCTCGCAATGGATCTCAGAAATTAAAGGCCAAAAGACAAGAATCAGAATTGCAGTAATTTGGGTCGAAAAGCATGGAAATGGATCGCAGGCTCACCTGACGCCAGCGATTGGGCTTAGTTAGTAGACCAGAAAAGCTAAAATCAGAGAATCAACCATACAAAATCAATAGAGTATTAAGGGACACAGTTCAACAAGTGCTCAAGGAATTCAACAAAATTATCGAATATTTGAAGATAACAAAATGCAACAAGCGCTGTCCAACCAACTTACTCGCACATCAAGGAGGAAATAAAAGGAATTAATCGAACTGAACAGTTAGTAAAAGGGAAAATAGTTAATTCCAATTTATTGGATAAATAGGAAATTAGCCGTTTAATTACAGAAATAGAAACCTTGCCATATTCCAATGGAATATGGGCTATAGAATACGCATGATTAAATATTCTACAATCCTAGTAGTTCTAAACTTAAGTCATCAAAAATCAACAATTAATCAAACCAAATACATCTAGAGTTCAATGAACTTTTGCTAAATCAAAATGAATTAATTGGAATCACTCCGAGATACAACCTAATCCGAGATATCATCATTTGCGAAATGATAAAGCTCATTAAATTAAGTAAGGACTACTGTATCAACTAAATTAAAAAAGAGGTGATTATCAGTTCAATAAGAATCAAATTATCGAAATCTTATACGTAAACCAAAGCAAACATTTGGAGGAATTTTTTTTAAATTTAATATCATAACGAAACAATAAAAATCGACGACATAACTTTTACGAACAGCGAAGTAAGGATATCCCAAATAGGGAATCTAATCCCGGTATTATATATAAGGCAATACCGGGATCCCGGATTTTGGTATTGGCAAAACACAGGGATTTGGGGATATTGGGATTGATAAAGAGACCGGGATCCCGGGATTTGACAAAAAGACCGGGATCCCAAGATTTCAACGGGATCCCGGGATTGACAAAATCACCGGGATCTAAGAATTTGACAAAAACCCCGGATCTCGGGATTGCATTTCCTAATCCCAAATATTGCCACCGGTGTACATATAACAGAAAAAAGCATCAACATTGACCCGGGATACATACACAACTTGTATCTAAACAACGTTGAACAATTTTAAAAGCTTTTCAACGACCGAAAAGAAGTTGTCCTCATTGATTTTAGCATCATACATAAAACTATTATAATTTTTCTCACCAACAAAGCAAGAGTGAGACGTCAAAGAAGAATGTTGTTTAACAACAATCCGATAAACAACAAGCTTAAATATTTTTCTGCAGTCAATGCACCTTCCAAATTCCAAAAATTGTTCTCAGATTTTATGACAAAATCAGAAGTTTACCGAGTAGTATGGAATTTAAATTTCCAACCTAAAATACTTTGCTGTGGCAAATAATATCGTCAATATTTAACAATAAAATTTTCTGTGACGTTTTACTGACATTTTATTGATTGAAATTTCAACGATATGTTGATCAATGCATTATTTGTGAAATGCTTTACAAAAATCGCCTTTAAAGGTATTATTTCTGACTAACAAATTCTTTTGGTATTAAAGGTCATATATAAATTGTAATAGGAAGTTATATGGAACGCCCTTAAAATAATATAACTCTATTATGGCGGAGGAGGCTGAGAAAAGAGGCGGGAGGAGATTTAGATGGGATATCGGTCACAAAAGATAATTGATGTTAATTACTGACTTTGTATTGTTTGTGTTTTTGTACTCTCGAATGATCCACAGCGATGCACCGTCCAAACTAAAACACTGAATAAAAAATTGAATCAGCCAATTCTCACGTTGCTCACATTATGTTGGGATCTGTGAACAAACGGCACAATTTTTCAGAAAACAAATTTTGAACATTGTGGATGTTCTCTGAACGGATTAATTTAAATTCTTTTTCAACATTATATTAGAGATGTATAACTACTGTAACAAATTGTTAAAGGTTTAATACGTCTCAATTCTAAATGGTTTAACATTAATTGTGAGTCTGTGATTTGGCAGCTTGGTGTGAGTCTATGATTTGACCAATTGAGATATTAGGGAAGGGCTCTGCTCGAAATCACGGAAAATCTTTTTAAAACGTAAATGGTTCGTTTGGTGACATAACGGACGCTTAATTTTTTAAAACCTTAATTTTTAATTTTAAGTTTGATTTTGAATAATAAAGTTATATTATTTCTACAGGGCTGCTGAAAAAATTGCAACACAGTAAAACTTTGTATTATTTTCATTTGCGGTTGAATTTATTGATTTTTTTCCGCTGGCGCTACATCCCATAGAGGATTTGGCTGCTTCTTGGTGAAGTTTCGTAATCATTCTTTTTTTCAACGGATAAATGAGTGATTAATTCATTGATCCTTACATTAACCAGCCGTGGTTTTTTCATCACCCGCTGAGAATCGAACCCGGGACCTCCGAAGCTCAAAGCAAGCATTCTAACTACTGTGCTACCTGGGCGGCAACGATGACAAATTGACAAATCAATAATACCCTACTCCTACACATCCTATAGGGGGATTTTTTATAAAACTCGTTGCAGCTACCGTCCAGGCAGGGGCCCAACGTGAGACTAACCTGAAGTTTAAACATTGTTGGCTATAAGCTCTATCTAGCTTGGATAGGCTTAAAAAGACCCCTTTTTCGTAATCGTTAAAATGATTTATCCATTTTTATTCGCCGATTCGCCGACCTTTGCGCATTTCTCGTAACACATGTACAATACAAAAAATAAACACAAAAGTTGCTGTTCTATAAAAACGCGGTACCGTCAAAAAAACATATTGCGATACTTCAATTTTACATTTGTTCTTAATTTATTGGTCTAACCTAGTGAGATTCAGGCAACTACAGGCCTAGTCAAAATTATTTGTTCCTGATAAATTTTTGATGCAGCGTAACACAAACAACTTTAAAAATTATGTAAATAATAAACTTGTTGAAAACATTAATTTTCAATAAATTTAATTACCCTGCTTTATATTTCAATCAAACAATTTTTAAATCCCATTCGGTTTTCTTGGCAATCTGCTACAAATTTTTGGTCTTGTTAGATCATGATTTTTTTCCATTTAAACTTACACCTCTGGAAGTTTAAATCTAAACCCTGCCCTGGCGAGACAAATAATTGTATTCAAGATTTTTGTATATTTTCATAGTAATGACTCTTCTTATGTACGGAAGCATTATTATGCTGAAGGAAAAATTGAGTACCGACTGGTTTATCATCAATCAGGAATGTTACCTCTTGAAATAAATTGAAATTGAACATTGTCTTTGAATAGTTCAGTTTATAGAGGCGTCTAATCTTTTATGTGTTCCCAAGGGAATCCATCCGAGGCAGTATCCGCACTAATTAATGCTCGATGTTTATGTAATAATAAAAATATTTCCTATATTATCAAATTAACGCAAAAACGCACTAATTTGGGCATAAACCAGTTCTCCATATTGCAATCGGCTTATCTTATAAAGCCGTTCACGTTTTGTTTCCTGACGGTAGATCATATTCCGTTTGTGTGTAAGCCGATTCTAGTTCTATTCCACTAGCACAATTTCACTAAAAACAATTCAACTTGGCACAATTCCACTTGGCACATTCAACTTGCACAATTCAACTTGCACAATTTAACTTTTTGATAATCAAGCGCATTTAGGGTAGTAAAGGCGCGCGATTTATCACTATAAATGCGTTTGATTATCAAAAAGTTAAATTGTGCAAGTTTAATTCGTTTATTTATAAAAAACGTTATCGTTCTTGTTCCTTTGAGTGGATAAAAAAATTATCAGAACGAATGAAGGCAACTATGAATCCGGCTTGAGACCATTTTTTTTATGGACTTTTATAAACAACTAGATTCTTTGTCAAATCCATCCCTCTGTCAAAAAATCCATATCGTCATAAAATTTCAATAACCCACTAAGATATAAAAGTTAAAGAAAAAAGAAGAAAATATACTGTGTTTGCGTTTTCGTGTAACTACACAAGTTAAGATACAAGCTATAATGCAAGCTAAATTGTTCCCCAGTTGAATTTTGTCAAGTGGAATTGTCCCAGTGGAATAGTGTATAGTGGAATTGTGCTAGTGGAATCGCCCGGTTACCGTGTAAGCCCTATAAACTCTAACTTTTCAAGGCCATATTTCAATTTTGGTTTATTGAATTAGGTAATATTCCGAGTTGATCCCTAATTTGCTCTTCAGCGCAATAATGCTTCCATACATAAGAAGGGTCATTGCTATGAAATTATACAAAAATCTTGAATATAATTATTTATCTCGACCAGAGCAGGGTTTCGATTTAAAATTCTGAAACTTTAAGTTAAAGTGGAAGATATTCACATTCTAACAAGGTCAACAATTTGTAGCAGGGTGCCAAGGAAACCGAGTGGGATAAGATTCTACGTAATGTTAACAACAAATTTTTGAACCATATGCGAAATGTTATAGAGGCTAAACAAAAACTGACCATTTGAATACACAACATTAGTGACTTTATCATTATGTAATTACCCAAAAATAATCTTAAATTTAATTGATTTACTATTTTATTTTGAGTTTTTCCATACTGCACAACTAATAATGAAAACAATTTTGTGGGTACAAATAATTTTAACCAAAACTAAATTATCTGTAATTTCTCCTAGAACTAAAATTTAAAAAAAATTTTGATTCAAATATAAAGCAGGCTAATTAAATTTATTAAATTAAAATTAATGTTTTCAAAAAGTGTAATATGTATTTATATAATTTTTAAAGTTGTTTGTGCTATGCTGCATTACCAATTTAGTAGGTTTGACTAGGACTGTACGTTATAAAAGAACATACAAAATTAAGAAAATATATCGAAAACGTTTTAATTCAACAAATTTTTGGTTTGGATTTTCATAATTATCTGGTCATAATTACCCAAAATAAACCATTACTTAGCTTAAAAAAATCATCTGTGGTTGACCTTATTTTGTCAATTCTTAAATAAATGTGAAAGCTACGCATCTCTCTTTTTACGTGGGTCTTACAGTTTGACTCATTTATAATCCCGAGATGTTGAACATTTACCAATCAGACTGTTTAATGGTTCAGCATCTTGTGACGTGTGATTGTTTTAAGCTAAATATTCTTAATGTGCAAATTATATCTGGTTCACATAATCCTTCACCGTATTACTTGAAAAAGCTGTGATATGTTTACCACACCCTTATTTTGATCATGGGCAATATTGAAATTAAAATTTATTTATTTTCTTCTTATTAATTGGTTTCTAGCAAACCTATCTGACTATCTTATCGTGTATATTCAGCTCCGAAGGCCTGTATTGTTCATTACTAAATTTTATTTTTAATTTGAAGGAGCAATTAAGATGGTGAAGCTGTCGTAGTTGGTAGGTCTAATGTATCTTTAAAAAATGTTTTATGTCCCTAATATGGTACTCGCCTCACAAAAAAAACCAGCAACAAACCAAGTTATGTAGCATTTATGTGAGGCTAGAACCATAATAGGAGTATCAATTAGAAAATCAAGTATAATTTTCCCCGATAGAAAAGCAAGTATGGTTTTCCTTATAAAAAAAAATGATTCAAACTTAAAATAATTGAACAGTAGAGGAACATCTTTTATAGAGCAGGGCAAATCAGACCACTGCTGTGAAATCTGTGCTGTTACCCGTTTATTGAGCAAATGCAAAGAAGCTACATAATACAATGTACGTGTATGTCTTTAGAGTAATGTCTAAAATTCTAATAAACTAGTCAAAATATTGTTTCTATTGAAATTCCAAAATAGGGAACAAATTTATGTACATACATATTTCCATCCTTTATTTATAACAAATATTATTATCCAATTGAATTTGAGTTTTTATTATAAAACGATTTAACCTAATCAGTGTATGGGTTTACAATTTTTTACTTATTGTTTTTTGTAAATTCCTTTTTAAAGGAATCTACTTTATTTAATAATAAAAAAAATGTTGTTGTTTCCCTCATAAATTTCTTTCATTAAAATACATAATACTTCATCTTTTATGTAACCCACAATACACCATAATAAAAGGATTATTACAACCAAACCAAACCAAACCAAAAAAAAAGAAAAATTCAATTTTCCAGTACCAAAAAAAAAGTTTCAAAATCGAGAAAAAAATTTCCATACACGTAAGAGTATAAACGAAAACAATATTTCCCTACAATAAAATAATCCAACAACAAAATCTTTTCTTTAAACAAAATTAAAAAAAAAAGCTCATAAAAATTCATCCCTTAGTTTATTAGATTTTAAACAAGTAATAAAAATATGACAAATAAGCTAAAAGATTGGGGTATGGTTTACGGTGGTGGAAAAATCCCAGTAAACTTTTCTAGTTGGATTATATTTTTTTTTTTCTTTTTTGTTGTTTTAATAAAGTTAAAATTATGATAGTAACATCTGTGCTGTTGTTTTGAAAATTAACATTAACATAATTTAACAAAACAATCATAATTATACATAAAGGGTTAAGGACTCTTTTAATTATTATTATTATTTTTAAAATTAACAAAAAAAAAATTGAGGGAGGGGAATGGGTAAGGATTGTGACAAACAATGGACCAAAGATTATTAGATTACCCAAATTTTTTGGTTTCTTTAGATTTGCGAACTAAATAAACGAAGACCGTAATATTCTGACCAGTGGCTTAAAACTAAAGATAAGTGTACAATTTTATTCTCTTCTTGCATGTAAAATTATGTATTCGTCCGACGCTCGTCTAAACACATTTTATGTCATTTTATCCACCAGATTTCTAAAATGACTAAAATGGTCTATAATTTTTTTGGTTTATGAGGTTCTTGGCGATAGTTGAAAACTAATTTTACATTTTTAATTCTCTTCCTGTATGTAACAATACGTAAAAGCTCAACTATTTACGTTTTATGGATTACCATCAGCGAAACTAGTGCCATTTTACCCACCAGATTTCCAAATTTTTTGTTTTTTTTGTCTCGGAAGATTACTGTGTCCCTGTGCGGGATTAAGCGATGTTATCCACCAGATTTCTAATGTGTTTTTATTTGCTGAATGTAATGATCATTTTAAACGGTAGTTTGAGACTAATTTTCCATGTTTTATTGACTTCCTGCATGTAAAAACATGGAAAAGCTCAACTATCTACATTGATTCATAAGCTTTCTAAAATGGTCTGTAATTTGTTTGGTTTATAACTTGCGATAACTTGAGAAACATTTCATGATTTTTATTCACTTGCTGCATGTTATAATGTATAAAAGAGCACCTAATAATATTTTTTGGATTTATAATATTGATACTAGGATATTTGTGAAACGGTCTTAAGGTTTTTATGCATTATAAGTAGTAGTTAAGACTACTTTTACGATTTATATTTTTTCAGCATATAAAAAACTTAGTCTGGCATCAGTTGTTTAATAATTTTCCATGTCTTTGAAACATTGGACTGACCTAACATTGAAATGACATTGGTTGTGAAAAGGCTTTTATAGCCACTGTTTTTTTCGAACGAAGGTTCGGCCCCATATTTAACTCAATATTATATTGAACTCGCTATTGAATAGGAATATCCAAACTAATGCTGAATATTCGCTTAATATATATTGGGAGTACGTATATTAATGACATATCCTTTGCCAAATTTCCTTATGTCTGCAATAAAAATGTTGTAGCCCAATGTTTGGTATATTAAATTGGGATCAACTTTTGCGTTTCTTCATTGAATATACACTTTTAATTTCTAAATTGGAAAATATGTCTAAAAATAACTTAAAATTCCAATTTTATTTTATTATTAATAACAAAAAGTATGTAGCATACACAGTAGTAAATAAATTTAAATGTTTTTGATTATGTTTAACCTTTAAATAAATTATATTCTGTATTTAAATAAAATTAATTAATTTTATGCTAATTTTAAAGTGAAATACCAATAACAACAATTTACAAATAAATAAGGAAAATTCTAAAATTATTTTGTTTTGATTATAGAAGAAAGAAAAAATCAATAATTGTAATGTTAATTTAAATTAAAAAAAAAAATCAACATAAATAAAAGTTAAACAATAAAATAACATCAAGTTGGGTTATTTAAGTCGATTTCTCTTCATTTTTTCTTCGGCTACACAGAAAAGAAAATGAAATTAAAAAGTTTTACTTAAGCTTTTATGTTTTATTTTATATTTTTGGTCTTGGTCTCATTCACAAAAGATTGAAATAAAATAAATTCCAGTTGATTTGTAGTTTTTTATTCAATTAAAGTTTTTTTTTGTTTTATTGGGGGTAAATGTTATTGTTGTGGTTTTGAAATAATTAAAATTTTAAAATTTACTCCGCAAAAAAAGGATAATGATTTGCAGAGGAAAAAGAGTTTGGGTGTTTTAACGACTATTATATTGTATTATCAACACTGAATTATATAAGGTTTGATCGAAAAGTTCCGATTTTTTTTATATTTACAAAATAAAAGTAGCGGAATTGTTATTAATTCTTTATTAAAACTAAACGTGGCAAGAGAGCACAATAATGCATAATAATGTTTCTCTGAATAGACAATGGGAAATCGTTGAACGAGTTGAACTCTACCCCAAAATGTTCGTTTCAGAAGTGTTTTAAGGATTCTCAAAAATTTCTAGGCGATGAATAAATCTATTTTGATATTATTGGAAGGGGTTTATTATTATTACATATATCAAGGATTATCTAGAGGTTAAAAACCGATTATTCGGCATCTTGAAAGGAGTGAAAAATATAACCTTTAATATACGTTACGGTAGCCTGATAGTCCTGAAGGGTTAGTTAAAAGCAAACGGAACGATTTAAAAAAAATTCATAACCCAAGCAACTCAATTTCCACAAATACATCATACACAATTTCGAATGATATCCAAACAATTGCAGCTGTTCGAAATGAACATCCTTATTGAACGCTTGTTCTTTTTAGCAGGCTTGCGGATTTGAATAAACATTTATGCATTTTTGCTGAACACGGCGATTTCTCGTAATAACCTGTTGGTACAATTACTTCGGTTCTGGTTTTGTCACAATGTGTTTCCCGCAAACAGATCTCTTGAAAAGAATAAAAAAAATTATCTTGCACAGAGAAGGCAACCTGTCTTTATCTGATAAATACAGATATAAAAAAATCCTGTGCGTGCGAAATATGATTTCAGGAAACAAAAGTGAGGAATAATCCATTGCGTATTATTCTCACAATAATTCGCTTTGCCGAAAAAGAACTGACGAACTGTACGAATACGGCTCATGGACTAGCACTAAGTAATTTTCTGCGGTAGAAATGAATTAATATTTCTGTAATTTAGTTGGGTTTGGGTACTTTACAACAAAATTAGTGTTTTTAAATCCACTCTACAGGAAATTATTCTCTCTTTACAACGCTGATGCTCGTATTGAGTGTCAGGTCAAGTTTTTCAATTTAAGCGGTTCACTAATTTTGAACTTTGGCTGGAGCCTTAAGCGTAAACATCAAGGCAATGACTCATCGAAATTTTCGAAAATCGGTGTACAATTTTATGTCTGTCAAGGTGCAGCATTTTGAAATTTTTGGAGTTACAATTTTGAGTTTAAAATTTTTTCGGCGGGTTTAATACCCTGATTTAATTAAATTTTATGTATAAGTATATAATGGTGTTTGTTTTGCATATCTACAGATATTGCATTTTTTTCTGTTTGCAATCTTTCTCCTCCCTCATTAACTTCTGAATACTTGATCTTTTGGAAGAGTTAAAATATTTATCATTTCCGCAATCGTCTAATGGTCTAATCCATAAATTGCTTGAAATCGACCATGTACTCTTTATCTAGTATTGTACCAGTAACTGGAGCGAATGAACTTTTGACGAGAAGAGAAGTTGATTCAACATTTAATACATTTTTTGAAGAAGTTTTTTTTGCGCTTGTGGATTCCATAACTTCTCTAAATTGTATAAACTTTGTCTGAACTATAATTTCGAAAAATTCCACAAATTCAAATTTTACTTACTCCAAAAATTCCATAATTTCTATAAATTCAGAAATTTTTAAATTCTGTAAATTTTATGAATTCTATAAAGTCTAAAAATTCAGTAAGTTCTTAAAATCTATAAATCCCCTAATTTCTATAGACCCTAACAATTCTGTAAATTCGATATATTCCATAAATTTTATAAATTCTAGTAAAATATAAGGATTTTAAAATTTTCTGGAAAATGGAGATTTCGTTTTAAAATCAGAATGATAATCTTCCTTTATCAGAATATTTTAAAACTAAATTTGAAACACTAAGCCAGATATAGATAATAGTTTGACGAAGAGGAGAAGTTATTACGAGTTTTGCAATTCAGTTTCACTCTGAAGAGGATTGTGAAAAATACATCATTTGTCAATCATCTGATCAGTTTGAATCTCTGTAATATTGATTACAAATAGACTACCGTAACATCACTGACAAATACACACAACGCACAATAGAAAATTTCACTAAATTCGTTAAATATTTGCACATAAACGGTAAAATTATTGTTTTAGTTGTATTAATGCAATACATCTCAAAGTTTATATATATGTATGTTGAACTGTTTATTATTATTGTAATGGCCTATTCACATTTACCGCATGGTAATAATTTACATGGTAAAATAAATAATAGTAAAAACATAAAAAATATTTAATAACACATTTAATGTTAACTCTAATGTTAACTAACATGTAAATGATTGGTAATGCCAAATTTGTTGGAATATCGAGCCAAGTCTGTCTCTTTGAGATAAGGCTACATATAAAATATTATGATTTGGTTATCAGAAACTTCACATTATGTTATGGCGCTCGTACCTTCCACCACAAGTTAGAAAATTACATCAAATTCAAAATTTTCATTTTGAGTTTTTAAATTATTACCCCTAACGCCATCCCACCGGCCACAAACATAGTATAGTTAGGGCAATAATCAACACATATTTCATATTCACATTTTGGTGCTGTGCTAAACAGTAAAACGCTCGATTTTCCAGCATATAAACGATAAGTATACTTATACATATGTATATGTATATCTCTACTAAAATAGGTCACCATTTAGGTCAGTCTACTACATTATGTTTCGTGTTGTAAAAAACAAGCGTCAATAAATAAGCATAATGGTAATACTACATAAGTTCAACGTTTAGGTTACTACATATGTAGATTCGAAATTTATATGAAATAAATAAATAACTAATTAATTATTCTAATTTAAATTTAAATCAAAATTGTGGGTCATTTATGATAAATTCACAACTATATATTACAACGCTACGATAATACAATAATTTGTTGTTTAGAAAATGATTTACTAATGATATATTGAAAATTAATTCTAATTTGTTAATTTCTAGTTATTGAACGAGTCATGGTTTATAAAATTAATCCTTGATTTAAAACTTTCTCCAAATGAAAGCTACTTTCGGGTATCCATCTTACAAATTGACTTAACGTGGAAAGAAATTTTTTTTTTAAGAAAAAGCAAAGTACAATTTTTTTACTTTGATGACATTATTCACCGTGTTATCAAAGGGTTAATTAATTCACAGACTTTTGTGCACTATGATCATACAATGTACATTTCGTTGTTTTGCCATTTTTTTTTTGTTTATATAAATAGGTGGAACAAATAAATACATAGGTCCAATTCATTACAACTTAGCATTCTGATTTGGTTGTAGAGTAATTTAAAATTAGAAATAAAAAAAATACTTGTTTTTAGCAATTAGACAATTTTCAAAAAATCTTAACTTTAAAAGTGTTACAAGATTAATACTGTAATTTTGTGTTAGGTAATTGTGGTTTTAGTGATTTTAAGTTGTTTGGCAATTTAAATTAAGATGTCTTCGACGAATGATAAGCCAACCTATCCGCGGGCAATTGCTGCTACACCTGGCGACGAAATTGTTATTTCTGGCATATCTGGACGATTTCCGTCATCCCGTAACATTGAGGAATTAGAATATAATCTTTATAATAAGGTAATTTAACAAGTTGTTTCTTTTTCAGCTTAAATTTTCGTTTATTGTGAATCGACGAATTAATATAAGTATGTAGCAAAAATATTACCGAATTTTATATTATCACATTGAAAATATTTAATTTACTAGAAAATATGTTTTATGATCGTTTCAATAATTAAAACATTTAAGAATTTGGTGAATTTCCAGTCGTTTTGTGGTTTTCTTTAGAATAGATTTTGTTTAAGTACTGTACTCGTTCTGTACCACTGTAACTAAATACTGTATTCTTCAGTCAAGATTTTCATATTTATAAGTTTTGCTATTGGGTTTTAAGGGATATCAACTTTTTTGACCTTATTAATTTAGTCCAATTTATTTCATCAAAGTGAATGGCCATCTGGGTCAGATATTTATTCGAAATTAAACGAGTTAAGTTAAAAGAGTTAAACGTCGAGGTTCAGGCCCGTTGTACATTTCAGCTAAGCTAAGCTATAAAACATATCTTAGTTTAGCTTAGTTTAGTTCGCTAGCTCGACATCCGCACATTTGAGCTAATAAATTGGTTCACACATCCTTATACTCCTATATTTTATTTGTGACGCACCCATTAGGTTACTTCAAATTAATTCTGTCCATCGAAAATACGACATAATAATGTCTGCAGATGAATTAGAAAAAATTATAGAAAATAAACTTTATTATCTATATGATAAATATGTTTAAGAAATTTTTGCTTTATTATTATATATCATATTTAAAATGTCTTCCTTTCGTATAGAATATTTTGACAGAATGAAATTTAAATAACATTGTATGTGCGTCAAAAATAAAGTATAGGAAAATGTCATTGTATATGTGAGAAACATAGCTGAAAATTGTAAGGCGAAGACAACTCGAGCTATGTTTATTTTCATAGCTGAAAACAGTACAACATAGTTTGCTTAGCTTAGCTCATGTGTGCAACGATTCATTAAAACCCTTTATTTACAAACAGAGCTATGAACATAGCTCAAATCGTTTAGCTTAGCTTAGCTGAAATGTACAACGGGCCTAAAGCTCGTCAATAAACGTGGCAATTTAACGGAGTTAAAAATATGTTACGGATAACAAAATTGCAAAACCACCATTATTCTATTTCCTTTTGCTCTATCCTGGAAGTTTTGTTTTTATGTGAATTTTTATAAAACAATATAAAGCAGCTATTAAAAGGCACATAATACTGTAGAATGAGCAAGAAATCAAAAAAAAAATTGGAATTGCAGTTTTGCTGTCACGAGAAAACATATTTTTAATTCGGTCAAGTTGCCATTAGTTTGATGAGCAGATTCAACAAATTTGTTGAATCAACCTTAATTAATTAGAATAATGTGCAGGTCAGCAGCAAGCGACAACGCTTAATGGAGAAGCACGGGTTTTTGTTTGAAAAAGCTCCGTCCTTTAAATTTAATTAAATTCAGTTTGTTTAATTTGGTTCGATTTAATTTGATTTAAATTAATTTAATTTATTTCTTTTGTTCATTTTGTTTGGTTTTGGGTAGTTTTAGGTGAAACACATTTACATACATGTGAAGAGGTTAAGTGAATTCAAGTTATAATTAGAAATTACTAATTGAATTCCAAATAGGAGTTTGGAAAGTGTAAGTGTAGTGAAAAGTATACTGTTAAAGTTAGCCGAAAGTAAACTCAAACATATAAACGAAAATAGCCTAGAAATGGCGTTCATCCCCATCGTTTGGTAATTGCGGTTTAGGTGCTTGTGATTGAAGGCCCACCTAAGCAAATGGTTTATTCCTATACATATATCTGGCAACCTCTGTAAACAAAGATATACAATTTTGAAATATGAGAGATTTTCTTTTATTTAGCTCAAATACATAAACGAAAATGACCGAGAGATGAACCTGATTCCCATGGTATAGTAATGGTGGTTTAGGTATTTATTAATGAAAGTTCACCTAAGCAAATGCCTTATTCCAAAATATCTGTCAACCTCTGTTAAAAAGATATACAATTTCGATAATTTCGCGTGAGTCAATAAATACACAGATTGGTCACATTTGTCAGGGTATTTAATTTCTTAATAAATCCAAACTGATTCTCATTAATAATCTTAAACATGCAGAGAATATAGAATGTTTGTAAATATTAAATATATCATCTAATTTATCAAAGAAAGTATTCGGATTCGATTATTGAGACCAATGTATTCCACAAATTTTAATGTTATAAACGGCAATAATTGAACGATTAAATAGCTAGCGTAACCTGTGGTGTCAGCAAAAATTAAAGTTCTACAAATGCTGTTATGTACAAAGATAGAAACACAAGGATAACGCCGATTGATGTGAAATTTGGACAGTAGGTAGGGATTGACTCAAGGCACAAAAGTTACATAATGCCGATGTATGCTTTTATTCTGAGGGTGGATGCTACCCCTTCTCTGGTCTAAACAATGCATGTTTTAAAGCGATTTTCACGAATAACTCGAAAACCTTAAGTTTTATCAAACAATTAAACGGAGTAAAAACAAAGCTTATACAATAATAAATCGATTGGTTTTACAACCATGTTATTAATAATCACTGAAACTGCAAGCCGTAGTATTACAACTTCTCATCTGTATCTTGAGAGGGTTAACTGGGAAAAGGAACTTAACAGCAGCAACATAGATGGCATTGTGGAGAAATTCTACAGAATCATATTTACGGGCATAGAATTATTTATTTCTATTGGTCGACCAAACCAAAAAAATATCCTCTACGGTACAGACAAAATTTAAAATTCTCTTCCGAGGAAAGCAAATATAAATTCACTGCGTGTAACCGAACTGCACTTTGAGAGTATACGAGCTACATTAGAAATATTAAAGAAAACATAAGAAAGGATTCAAAACATTTCTGGAGTGTATGATTTTCGAGGAACGTAAATCCTGTGCCCCGCAGGTTATTTCAAACATGCTTGTTGCATTTTTTCAATCGGTATATAAGCCAGAAGATATCGATAATGGTAAAAACAACATAACCATACTAACGCCACGGATTGAAACCGCGAGGATATTCATCGAGCTTTAGAAGTATTCGAAGATGGATGTGGTCCTTATGACAGTCTAGCATCATTGCTAAAAGATTTCACGAGGTTGACAATACCCCTGTACATCAATATCTTCAGTACCCAAATTATTTGAACTGGTATTATGCAACTCATTCAGATCTATCGTTCCTCGATTCATCCCACAGTGCCAGCAGCATGGTTTTATACCCAAAAGATCAACCTCAACAAATCTTATTGAATTTGCCAGCAACACCATTAAAGAAACTGAAAAGCATAAGCAAGTTAATGTGGTGTACTTTGCCAAAGCCTTCAACTCAGTCATTGTAAAACTTTGAACAGTTTGTTGCATGGTTTAAATCATATTTGAGTAACCTCATTTAGTATATTGAGCTTAGTAATATAAGACCAGAATTAATTGACGCTAATATCGGCAATACATACTAATAAGCTACAAGAATACATCGACAATCTAGCGAAATGCTGTGAGTCTAATCTTCTCAGGTTATCGTTCCATCGGAAAATTAACCCTGTTATTCAAAATATTAAATTAATGGCATACTTTTACAACAGGTTTACGAGATTAAAGACCTAGGGGTTACTTTTGTTGAAAACATGTGCTCATTTATTCTTAAATCGGTAGCATCTTACTTAACTACTCCTTTATGTTATTTGATCAATCAATCTTTGGCGAGTGGATATTCCTCAGCTGCCTGGCAAATCGCAGACATTGTTCCAATTTATGAATCAGGTGATCGCTCTGATATATCAAACTATCGGGTTATTTCAATTTTGTCGACAATATCAAAACTTTTGAATTAATAGAAATTACTCATTTCACATTTTATACAAAACAAATCATCTCAACTTTCCAGCATGGTTTCACTAGTGGTAGATCAACACCTACCAACCTTCTACATGTTGCAAAGTTGGTTATTGAATCAGTATAGTCTATAGGCAGAGGTGTTGCAATATATTTTGTTTTTGCTAAGGCTTTTGACTCAATTTACCACAGAATTATTATAAAAAACTTGCTGCGATTGGGCTTGATGCAAGATTTCTAAAATGGATTGCATCTTACTTGGTAGACAGAAAACAGTTTGTTCTATTGAATCACATTAAATCAGATTTTATTTATTGACATTCCGGTGTTCCTCAAGGCTTCCACTTGGGCCCTATTATCTTTCTTTTATTTGTGAATGATGTCACTGATATATTTAAATTTTGTAATGTTATAATTTGTTATAATTGTTATGATATGACTATAAGTCTATTTGTCTATTTGGTTAGATCAAATCTTGATTATGCTGTGGTTGTATGGTATCTCCTCCATGCAGTACACATCGATAGATTGGAGTCAGTTCAGAGGCGATTTACCATTTATACTTTTAGGGAGCTCGGCTTTTTCTCTGATCGTAGCCTGCCTAGGTGGAAACAGATATGTGACTTGCCGTCTTATGTTAATAGGTGTCATGATCTTCATATTAACACTTTAGAAAAACATCGAAAAATTGTCGCGGCTATGTATGTGGTTGATTTTTTATATGATCATATATGATTTTTATAACGGCTAGTTAATATGTTTATTAAATTGGTTTTTTAATTTGTGGAATCTAGCCTCGTAAATTAATTAAATTTTTATTTAGTTTTATTTTTATTTCCAAGAGGCTAGATTCCATGAATTAAAAAACCAATTTAATAGATTTTTTATATGGACGGGTTAATTGTTTAGACCTCACTTCTATCTGGTGCAGTTATGATCCCCAACGAAATCTACGGCAAAGGGAATTTTTATATGATCCATGCCACAGGATCGAATTTGGATGCAATGAGCCAACGTCTTCTATGTCTAGAAAATTTCTGTGATCAAAAGGTAAATCAGCTTATTTCAAATTTCATAATTTTTCTCGAGAGTTAGAAAAAGTTGAATATTATATTCATTTTTCACTTATGCCGACTAAAGTTGCTGTAGCTTGCGACCACAGCCTTTGGCCACAAGGCGTTACCACTTAAGCCAAATTTAGTGATGTAAGAGGAAACATAAAAAACGATGAATATTAAAAAACGTAAAACAGCTTAAGTCTCGTAATGAATATTATTCCTTTTTCGATTTTTCGGAGTCCAGGGAGATTTTCCGTGATTCAATCTAAAGCTGCAAAAGATGCAATCAAAGCTTATACGCAGTGTTTAAATTCAAATTTCGTTCCTTGCTTTACTCTCTTTTTACGAAAGGAGAAGAAAAATATTTAGTTTTGTTTCTTTCCTCTGGAACGAAATTCAACAAAATAAAATATCTCTTTTCTCCTATCCTTTGTGTTTTATATAAGGAGAGATATTTTACGTTTTTCGATTTCGTTTTCGGGGAAAGAAACAACAAAAATATTTTTTGTTTTCTTTCACAAAGAGAGAAATAAAAGATAAAAGAAGGGAACGAAAAAATAAATTTAAACACTGCTTATACGCTATATGTATAACGTGGAAAAATGGATAGGATATTAGGATAGGACCAAGATTTATCGTACCGCGTTAACATGAAGCGATTACCACCATATCTTACTGGATGCAAATCCAGAAAATAGACGTGAACTTTTAAAGTGTTCGTTTTTTGGAAATCAACATCATCCATACTATGGAATCAATTAAAATGAAGACAACAAGTAGAAATTTAAGAAGTTTGGAGTTTTTTCATCTGTATAAGCACAGAACAAACTGTGTTGACAATGAACCAATAAATATGATGTTCAAGAGTTTTAATAAAATTGACCATCTCTCCAACTTTTACTTAAGCAAAGATATATGTAGCTTTAAACGTAGGTTGAAGCAATATTATGCTCCGACCTACAATTATTTTTATTTTAATTCTAATTCTTTTTAACAAAATTTTTATTCTAATTTTTATTGCTTTTTAAATTTTGTTTGTTAATTTTAAATACAATTCTTATTTATATGTACATTTATGTACTATGTCAAGTCAAAATTGTAGACTTTTTTCTGAAAATAAAAATATGGAAATAATAGCTAGTTATTTATGGTACTAGTGAGCAAAACGAGATATTATCCATGAGGGATAAGTTTGTCCCACGAGGCGATAACCGAGTGGGATATTATTCCGAGTGGATAATATCTCTTTGCTCACGAGTGGCATACAACGTTTTTTCCAATTTTGTTGAAATAAATGTAAATATTTGTAAATTAATAAGAAATAGTTCGATTTTGTGTTTTCACACTGGCCGTGTTTTTTTTTAATGTCGGAGAAATAAGAGAGAACAGATAGAAATTATATCGAAGAAATCCGATAAATATTTTCTCTGATGTATCCGATAAAAAATAAATGACAGGTTTTTTAGTGTCGTAAAAATGTCATTTTATTCGTTAAAAAAATGTTATGTTTTACCTAAATGCACAACAGTCGTGATATTTGCATTTATCAAAATGCCCATTGGTTTTAAACAACAATCCGAACTTTTTTTCAGAGAAAAAAGATTGTATTCGAAAATTATCCGAGCGTAAAAAAAAACGACACAGAGAAATAAATTTTGTCTCGGATACTAAAAAAAACGCATATCTGTATTTTGACAGTTAAATTATTTCTCTGGTTACTTCGACATCAAAAAAAACATGCCCACTGTAGCATTGAATTTTGAAATACATTTTATCATAGTGGCCGTTTATTAAATTTATGTGACGAGTTTCTTTGACGTAAATTACAAAATCTACGAATAATTTTCCAATGACTAGACAACATTTTGTTATGCAAAATATAACTCATGTTGCCCCTAGCAGCGTGGGTTATAAAATAACAATGGGTTATTTTACATTTTCTTTATTTGAAATCAGTCTAGTTATCGGGCTTTTATGTATCAAAGTTGGATAATAGTATATTATTCAATGAGTATATAATGATAGCTGTTATAGGCTAGTGTCGTAAATCATCTGAGTGAATAACAGCCATTATATGCGAGTAGAATACGATACTTTGTCCACGACCGACAAATATCATTGTTTTATAATCAAATCCTTTAAATACTCTTCAAATAATTTTTGTCGGCATTTTGACGTCACAGTTTAATAATAATGAAAATGGCAAGAGACTACTAGATAAACTAGCAGTGAATAATGGATATCATTATAAGTGATGAAACAAACGTGTAATGAGCATATTATACGCTAGTCGTGGACAAACAATTTTTATTTATTTTATATGATTTGTTTAATTTCTACTTCAATTTTTATTCACCAACATCACAATACACATTACCTTTCGCCATCTTTTTTGAAACAAAAATATAATATTAAAATATTCATATTTTTCAAAGAATTATCACGTTTTTCTGTCATCCTTGCGCACGCAAGTAATCCGTAATTAAAAAACTTGATTTTTTGGGATTGATTTTTTTTTTTTTTTGGAGAATATTTTGCTTGTCTGATCGGGAGGGGAGGGAGGGGGGGGGGGTTGGGTCCCTTATAAAGTACGCTAATAATAAAATAAGTATTATTAAATTAAAACCAACAAAATTATTTATGAAGCTTGTTGTTACGATGAAATCCGTTAATATTGTGCGCAGCACCGTTAATGTATGAGCAGCTTTAATTTCCGTGATATCGTTGTATGAGATGACCTATTTATAAGCAAGAATTTGAAGTGTAACATTTTTTAAAGTATTATGCCTCTCAATATAATTTGAACTGGTTCGGCGTAAGATGATCTCGTACAAAAAATTGACGATAACTTTCTATTTTATAAGCAATTTAGTTGGTAAATACGACTTTTTATATCCATGGAACTCATTTCTAACCTCCACTCCACGATTTTTTTTTAGCATTTTGTAATTTATTTTATTTTATTTGATTGACTGAGAATCCTATGGGGATCGGTTAATTCCAAAACGCATTAAAGAAACAATTTTGCACCAAAAATATATCGACTTTACAAATTACACATTTCACATTGTTTAAATTTGGAATCGCTGTTAATTTTTATTTTTCAGTCTTTTGTAAAATGCATTTATTAGTTAGGAGGGTTAAAAATTCACTGGTTTATTTGTTTAAATGTGTAAATTAATTAAGTGAATTAATTTTTTTATCTAGTAAAAACACACGTATTCATCATCTGAACATTACAAAAATCTTTTGGGCGATGAAACTTGGTTTTACCCAAGCAGTTAATTAATTATTTTTAATTCAATTAAAATTTAATAATTTTTTGTTATAGGAAGGTCGGCGGTATTGACTTTGCGGGCGGGAGGTACCATAAGATGGGAGGTTATTTATGTTTCTATATCATAAATTTGTGACAATATCAAATTTTGTGTCTTGCCGAGCAGCTAACACACCACCTCATTACTAAATATGAAAGTTCAGTGTCACAAACTTCACATTAGGTATACTGTTTAGGAAATGCTTAATATAATACATTTTAATATGGATTAGTACTAACATTTAATTACTAATTATTAAACGATTTGCTGTGTATTTATGAGGTTAACCAAAGATTTGAATTATTTAAATTTGTAAATATTCATAATTTTTGCATTCTACTTTTTGTTCATGTGGAACACCAACCAGTCACATTACTATAACTTGGGCATTCTGGTTTGATTGTAGAGTAATATAAAATATGTGAATTGCTACAAAACAATCTGGTTATTTTTAGCCTTATCATAATTTTTAAGCTATTTATAATTAGAATACATATTTTAGTTTTGATTTAGTGGTTTTTGGTTATTTGAATTAAACTGTCTTCGGGAAATAATAAGCGAACAATTGCTGCTATGCCCAGCGATGAAATTGTCATTTCTGGAATATCTGGACGATTTGCGTTTTCCGTAGCATTGAGGAATTAGAACATAATCTATATAATAAGGTAATTTAACAAATTGTTTTATTTTCAGCTTAAATTTTCGCTTACTGTGAATCGACGAATCAATATAGCAAAAATGGTTGCTTTATCGAAATCACATTATCACATTGAAGGTGTTTTGTTTACTAGTAAATATGTTTTGTTGTCGTTTCAATAATTAAAATATTTCTTAAATTTTGTGAATTTGCCATACAATTTTTACAACTTCTTTAAATTTTTGTAAATCGATGCCTTAATGTGAATAGGGCGTAAGTCGCATTTTCAAAATTTTACAGGAGGACGACAAAACTTAATATTTTGGTAAAAATTAAACTTACAAATAATAAATAATGCTAATATAAATAAAAATAGGTGTTATTTGGCAAAACTAATTAATTTTAATGTTATTTTTTACTGTGCAAATCAACCAAAGGCGTCGTAGAAAAACAAAAACCCAATTTTAGAAATTTTGATGTTACGCCTTATTCATTTTAAGCCATCGAAATCCAGAACACACCATATAATTTCTATTTTCAAAAGTCAAAAAAATTTCTTCTGCTTTTCCCAAAACAGCATTATCGAAGCTTCTCATCGCCTTAGTTATTGCAATTTTAAATTCTATAATTTTTGAAATTTTTAAAATTTCATTTGAACTTTAGATGAACATTTTTGGTACATTTCCAGAGTATTGGAAGTAAATTACATCATCTAATTTTAGTTGGAAAATCACTTCTACTTCAAGTAAGACAGTCTGCGGTGAATTGAAGATTTGTAGTTAATACAACAATACGATAAATATTGTTTCGGATTTTCCCCGATTATAAGATAATTTTTTTTTCTAAACTCGTCCAGGAAGTAGGCATTTACAGTACGATTCTTCAGTTAAAAAAGAAGTACTGCAATAAATTCTGTTGTCAATTAGTTTATTTCATACTATACCGAAAATCAATGTTTACGTGATTGATTTCAGTCCGGGAAATGAATCATTACGTCAGAGAACAAAAGTGTCCGGAAAACGAGCTAATACAGTAGAGTAGACTGTAAAACTAAAAAAAAAAAAAAAATAACTAGGGTAACTTGATAATTTGAAAATCATTTGGATTGATTTTCTTTAAATTTCAAATTCATGTTTTTACTTTCAAATTCAATTTTAAATGAAAAAATCGAATTAATGACCCATGTAGTATGAAATAAAACGTTGTACGTTACACGTACGTTAAATGATCGTTACCGTACTCGTTCAAAATTCTGGACTCGGCTCCTTCGTCGCCTCGTCCATAAACGTCGAACTCGTATTGTAACAACTCATTTACCGCCCTTGTGACGTAAATAACCATTTTTATTTATTTAATTACACTAAGATATTTTATTTAGGGTGGTGTTATTTGTGATTGGTGGTTAATGGTAGAGCTGCCACATATAGTGTAAATGAAACATCGATTTTAGGAAGAAGATCAAGGCTGATTATTAAAATAATAAATTTGAATAATTTAAATAATAATAAATTAATAAAATACTATATATTTTTTAAATATTACTTTCAGGTGGACATGATTGATGACTCCGAAGTGCGTTGGCGTCATGAATTCGCCGAATTACCGCGACGTTTCGGAAAAGTTTCCGATTTGGAAAAATTCGATGCTACATTCTTTGGAATTCATTTTAAACAAGCGAATTGTATGGATCCACAATCACGTTCACTTCTCGAACATGCTTATGAGGCGATTTTGGACGCAGGAATAAATCCTAAATCCTTGAAGGGTTCGCGTACATCCGTATATGTTAATACTTGCTTCTGTGAATCTGATAGACTTTTTCTTTACGATAAAGATCCTAATGATGGATTTGGGGTTATAGGTTGTAGTCGAGCTATGCTGGCTAATCGCATATCATATTCTTTAGGACTTCAAGGACAATCCTTTTTAATTGATTCTGCATGTAGCAGTTCATTGACAGCGATTGATTGTGCATTTAGCGCTATTCGAAGTGGAGAATGTGATGCGGCTATTGTTGGTGCATCAAATCTATTGCTAAATCCGTTTACATCACTTCAATTTGCACGTCTAGGCGTTCTAGCTCCAAATGGATTTTGTCGGCCATTCGATGAAGATGCATGTGGATATACCAGATCAGAGGCAATTTCGGTAATTTTTATTCAGAAAGCCAAGGATGCAAAACGTATCTAT
Organism: Tipula helvola; assembly: GCA_963556165.1. NCBI lineage: Eukaryota > Metazoa > Arthropoda > Insecta > Diptera > Tipulidae > Tipula > Tipula helvola. The sequence continues at coordinate 301,462,423 of OY744483.1, read as the reverse complement.
GGGACACTTTTGTACTCAAAAATAAATTGTGATGGTTTTAAGGAGGAAGGAATAACATATCCATCATTTACTATGCAATCTAAGCTTCTAGATCAATTTTACAAAGAAATTTGTATTAATCCAGAAACCGTGGATTATGTCGAAGCTCATGGTACTGGAACAAAAGTTGGCGATCCAGTAGAATGTGCTTCGCTGGATGGTATATTTTGTAAAAATCGTAGAATCCCTTTAAAGGTGGGATCAGTTAAATCAAATTTAGGTCACTCGGAAGGTGCTGCCGGGCTATGTTCAATTGTTAAATGTGTCCTAGCTCTAGAAAATGAATTAATTCCTCCAAATATAAATTTCACAACAGACCATCCCGGTATTAAACCCTTACAAGAAAATCGATTGCAAGTGGTTGTTGATCCACAAAAACTTGAAGGACCACTAATAGCAGTAAATTCGTTCGGATTTGGTGGAGCTAACGCTCATTGTTTATTGAGAGCTAATTTAAAACAAAAAATTAATAACGGAGCTCCAGCAGATAAATTGCCCAGATTAGTTAATTGGTCGGGTCGTACAGAAGAAGCGTGTAATTTAATTCATGACAACTTATCAAATAGGCCGCTTGATGCTGAATACGTAGCACTCCTACAAAATACTCAAAAGGAATCCCACTCCGGGAATGTTTTTAAAAGTTTTGGTCTTTTTACTCATGTCGAAGGAGCAAATGCCAAATGCGTAGCTCGTGATGTACAACATTATTCTGAAGTCAAAAGATCAATTGCTTATGTATTCAGTGGAATGGGATCACAGTGGGTTGGAATGGGAACTAGTCTAATGGACATTCCAATCTTTCGGAAAACTATTCAAAAATGTCATAATATTTTGATACCAAAAGGAATAGATTTAATTAATATTATTACGTCACCTGATAAGACGACCTTTGATAATATTTTAAATTCATTTGTCGGCATTGCATCAATCCAAATAGCTATTTGTGATGTTCTTAATGTATTGGGTATTACACCTGATTATATTATTGGACATTCTGTTGGTGAATTGGGATGCGCCTATGCAGATAAATGCCTAACCGCAGAAGAAATGATACTCTGTGCATACTCAAGGGGTGTCGCCAGTCTTGAAACGAAAACAATCCAAGGATCGATGGCGGCTATAGGGATGGGTTATGGCAACATAAAAAATTTGTTACCAGAAACAATCGATGTGGCTTGTCATAATAGTACAGATTCGTGTACAATTTCTGGACCTCAGAATGATGTTGAAAAAATCGTAAGTAAGTTTTCTGCCGAGGGGATTTTTGCTAAAAGCGTGCCATGTTCTAACATCGCGTACCATTCACGGTATATTGCTGATATGGGACCAAAATTATTTCATTATCTTTCAAAAATAATCACTGATCCAAAAAAACGATCAGAGAAATGGCTGAGTTCCAGTATACCCAAAAATGAATGGGAACTTTCTGAATCACAGTACTGTTCCGCTCAATATCAAACAAATAATTTGCTAAGTTCTGTACTATTCGAAGAAACAGCTTTGTTGTTGCCACAGAATGTAACTACAATTGAAATAGCACCGCATGGTTTGCTACAAGCTATACTTCGGAAATCAATGCCAAACTCATTTCATATTCCATTGGCGCAACGTGAGAACAAAGGAAATTTAAATTATTTCTTACAAGCCTTGGGCAAGTGAGTATACCATTTTACACCTGTTTTCCGAAATAATTTTCATTATCTTGATTAAATATTTAGGATCTACGTCAGTGGAGTTGACATGACTATTGAAAATATTTACCCAGTGGTTAATTTTCCTGTAGGAAGAGGAACACCTAGGATTTCGCATTTGATCAGATGGAACCATTCTGAAGATTGGTTCGTTATGAAACACGAAGCTAAACGTAAAAAAAGTGGTGAAAAAAAATTTCGGGTTTCATTAAAAGATAGAGATTTCGCATATATTTCTGGGCATCTAATTGATGGTGGGTACTTTCACGATCTTTCAATATTTCTATATTTATTTATCTTGCATGTATTTTTTTAAACAATCCAGGCCGTTGTCTATTTCCTGCCACGGCGTATCTCCAATTAGTATGGGAAACGTTTGCTATAATGAGAGGAAAACATTTTAGACTATTAAATGTTGAAATTGAAGATGTTCGATTTATACGGGCCACTATAATTACAAAAGAAAATGAGGTTGAATTGCTAGTGGCGGTTCATTCTGGTACCGGGCGGTTTGAAATAACAGAAGATTCAGCTGTTGTAGTTACTGGATACATAAGAGAAGCTGAGGAAAATATGCACATAAAACTTCCAAAACCTCAAAAAACTGATTTTCCACATTTACCAACTAAAGATTTTTATAAAGAACTCCGATTACGCGGCTATCATTACAATGGACCATTTCGGAAAGTTCTAACAGCAAGTAGCGATGGACTTACTGGCAAAGTAAAATGGGAAAATAATTGGGTATCATTCATGGATTGTTTACTACAAATTTCTATACTCGGAAAAAATTCACGCGGACTAATGCTACCCACGCGAATTGAAAAACTTATAATCGATAACAGCGTCCATGCAAAAATCGCACAAGAAACATTCGAAAATGAAGATCCAGAAACTTACATCTACAGTGTACATTGCAATAAAACTTTAGGGATAATACAAGGTGGAGGTGTTCAAATTAAGGGTTTGCATGCCAGACCAGTCAGTAGAAAAAAATCCCCAGGTATGCCAGTATTAGAATCATATAAATTTTTGCCATATATTCCGACGCCGATGTTATCTAAATCAGATGCCGCAAAATTGTGCGTACAACACGCTCTAGAAAATTGTCCTATTTCCGTAATTCGAATTGTCGAAATACTCGATAAACCTATTGAACCAATTATTAATAAATTTAAAGATGCCATAGACGATCTTCCATTAACAACCTCCGAAACTACGATCCTTACATCTCATGAAGTTGAGTGTGACGATGTAATTATTGAAGACGGTAATTTATCATCAAAATCAAATTATATGTTTGTTCTAAAACAAAATTGTCTAAATGATTTAAATTTTGTGAAATGTGCTCTGATAACCCTTCTCGATGTTGGCTATTTGGTGTCACGTGAATGTGCAAACGTAGATGTTGAAAGTATTGTTATACCGCAGGGGCTTAAATTAATTGCGGTTATACCACTGGAAAATGAAACTCTGGTGTTATTGCAAAAACTAAAGCATAAAATCCCAAAGGTCCCCAATGTTGTCAAAATTTCATCAATTGACCGATCATTTGAATGGTTGGAAACTTTAAGAACCGCCATAAAATCGGGGCCAGTTATTATTTATTCCGAACGAGACAGTCAATCGGGCATAATTGGCCTCATAAATTGTATACGCAAGGAACCGGAGAGTAATTCTGTTATTTGCATATTCATTGATGACCCAACGGCACCAAACTTTGATATAGAAAATCCTTTCTATAAAAAGCAACTTGCGCTAGAGATGGCATTAAATGTTTATCGGAACGTAAGTATACTATCATAACATTTTCTTTATTAAGTTAAATATTCATAATTTCAATAGACGTATTAAGATTTGTATATCTTTCAGGGGCAATGGGGAACATATCGGCATTTAACATTGAAAAAACCTGTTATTTTTGGACCAACAAATGTTCATGCGTTTGCCAAGATGGCACAAATAGGAGATTTATCATCGATGAAATGGATTCGAGGATCGATTACGGAATTTGGCGACAAAACATTACTACCAGTAAAGGTGCAGTACTCTTCACTTAACTTCCGTGATGTTATGCTTGCAACTGGTAAGCTATCGGCTGAACCACTTGATTCAAATCGAATTGAAACAGAATGCGTACTTGGGTTTGAATTCTCTGGCATTGATACAAGTGGAACACGTATTATGGGAATTGTAAAGGCTGGTGGAATGGCAACACACATTATACCTGATAGTTTTATCTGGGTGTGTCCTGATGGTTGGACTTTAGAACAAGCGGCTACGGTTCCTGTGGTATATGTGACAGTTTATACGGCTTTCTTTGTCATAGGAAAAATTAAACCGGGAAATTCAATTCTTATCCATGCCGGAAGTGGTGGCATTGGTATTGCAGCAATTCGCACTGCACTCGCCTATAATATGAATGTTTTCACCACAGTTAGCACAAACGAGAAAAAAATTTTTTTGTTGAAAACTTACCCGGATTTGCGGGAATCTCAAATTGGAAACTCGCGAGATTTAAGCTTTCAAAATATGATAAAATTACAAACCAACGTTACCGTTAGGTGTAGATTTTGTACTCAATTCACTTGCCGAAAAAAAATTGCAAGCTTCACTTCGTTGTTTAGGGAAAGGAGGCTGCTTCTTGGAAATTGGGAAATATGATATAGCGAACGACACAAAAATTGGGCTTGGGGAATTCGAAAAGGAAATATCATTCCATGCTATTTTAGCAACCAATTTATTCACGGCGACGCGAGAGGAACAATTAGTAAGGATAACAAAAAGATAATATTATTTGCTTATAATTCTCACATTTCAATTCTTTTAAACAGATAATTAGAGACCTCGTTCAGAGAGATATCGATAATGGAATTATCCAACCGCTTCCCTCAACTGTTTATCCAGCCAATGAAGTAGTGCAGGTACCTCGCAAGTGCTAAACACATGGGAAAAGTACTACTAAAAATTCGTGAAAATGCTAACGACGAGTTGTCCCTACCAATTTCCTTAATTCCACGAATAAATTGTGATCCAAATGTGACTTACATAATCCCGGGTGGTTTAGGTGGATTTGGTTTGGAACTCGCTGATTTTCTTATTATTCGCGGTGCTAGAAAGATAGTACTATCATCAAGTCGTGGAGTCACAAAACCTTATCAGTCATATCGTATTTGTACATGGCAAAGCTATGGAGCTATTATTGTTGTGAATACATCAAATATCGGAACACCTGAAGGATGTCTTGAACTAATTAAAGAAGCAATACAATTAGGACCAGTTGGTGGTATATTTAATTTAGCGGTGGTTTTACGTGATAGAATTTTCGATCATCAAACTCCCGATACTTTCATTGAATCATTTGGACCAAAAGCAGATGCCACAAAATATTTGGATGAACTATCAAGATTACATTGCCCTCAACTAAACTATTTTGTGGTTTTTTCTAGTGTGTCTTGTGGTCGAGGTAACGCTGGCCAAAGTAATTATGGTATGGCTAATTCAATAATGGAAAGAATTATAGAACAGAGGCATCGCGATAATTTACCAGCTAAAGCGATCCAATGGGGAGTGGTGGGTGAAGTTGGTTTAGTAGCTGAAATGCAAGAGGATAAATTGGATATGGAAATTGGTGGGACACTGCAGCAAAGTATTTCATCATGCCTGGAAGAGCTTGACACATTATTATTTGAAAATAGTCCGGTTGTTTCAAGTATGGTAGTGGCTGTAAAACGTTTTATGGGAGGAGGGGGAGATATTATCAAAACAGTAATGAATATAATGAGTATAAGAGATATTAAATCTGTATCAATGGATGCAACATTATCGGAAATGGGAATGGATTCCTTGATTGCAATTGAAATTAAGCAAAGCTTGGAGCGTGACTTTGAAATTATTTTATCATTACAGAATTTGCGTTCAATGACTTTTTCCAAATTATATGAACTAGCTGACTTACAAAAGAAAAATGCTACAGAAAAAACAACACTTATATTAAATAAAGAAGAACAATCCGAATTTCATATGTTAATTAAGACGTTAGGTGACGAATCATCGAGCATATTAACAGTCCTTCGGTTAAAATCAAAAAATATTAACGAAATATTTGATTCAGCGATTATTCTAGTACCTGGTATAGAGGGTGTTGCCGGAGGTGCATTGACAAATATGGCAGCATCACTTGATCAACCAACGTTCTGCGTTCAGTTGCGCATGTGTTTAGGTTTAGCAAGCATAAGTGAAATAACACAAAACGTTTATAACAATATATATAACGAGGTTATTAAGCCGACCAATTCATTCTTTATTGTCGGCTACTCCTTTGGATCATTTGTAGCTTTACAACTAGCATACGCGCTTGAAAAAAATGGCTTCAATGGACAAGTCGTTCTTATTGATGGAGCGCCTGCGTTTTTAAAGAAATTGACCAAGCACCTTGTGCAAATCGATACGACCGATGAAAACATTCAAAAAACCCTTGCACGTGATATTATACGAGTAGTATTGCCAGAAGAAGATCCTGAACATTTATACAAAACAAATTTAGAAATATTACCGTCATGGGATGAACGTGTGGAAAAATTACTAGATTTAGCAAAGGGGCAAAACCTTTACTCTCAACAATATCTAAAAGATATGGTAGATGGAATATATCAACGTTTTAAGTTATCGTTAGATTTTAATGACGGCGAACTACCTAAGATTCAAGCACCAATAACTTTAATACGGCCTATGGAAGCCGCCTTATTGGACATTGATGACGATTACAATTTAAACAAACACACAGACGGAGGTGTTAATGTAAAATTCATTGAAGGAAATCATGCAACTATGCTAGAAAATCCTAAGATTGCGTCAATATTAAACGAAATCAATGCTTAAAGCTATATACAATTTAGTATGGTTTATGGTGACATATACACTTATGTATACTTTTTGTTTTAATAAATTTGGTAATAAAGCGGTTTAATATATAATTTTGATTTATTGAAACTTGAATTACTTAAGAAAATATGAAAATCGAAACTTGTGCTTTCGTATTAGATTAAATCGGTAAAAGCATTTTCTAATTGGGAAATTTTCGTACAATTTCTAAAAAACCGTTGTTTAAATTTATTTTTCGTTCCCCTCTTTAATTTTTGTATACGGAGGAAGTAAACAAATATTATTTTTTCTTTTTGCTTTCCTCGGGATCGAAATCCAAAAAACTGAAATATCCCTTCAAGGAAAGAAATTTTTATATATTTATTTTTCGGTTTCTCTTCAACTCATAGATTTTTAATTGTTTCTTGCTTTATTCGTTTCCTCAAAATTGTTATTTGTGGTTGTTTACGCTACAATCTTGCGGGAACTTCTGTAAGAAGTATTCATATGTTCTACATTCAGATTAAAAGGACAATCAGAAATAACAGACAGGCCAATGCCTCATTGCTCTTTTAAACCGAGGGTGTTCTGTTATAAATTATTCTTATGCAGATGAGTTAACATAGTTTATAAAATAAATAAATCGAAAACCGCGGGAAAGTTTGGGATTTCCTAGTCACACTTTTAAAATAAAAAACGCGATCCTGAAATGGATACATCAAGAAAGGCTCCAGAAACATATATAGAGGCAGTTGCTAAGCAACACGGATTCAATACGCAGACCGAAAAGAACCAACCCTTTTGAACTGTTGTAACTGTTTTGGTAAACTGCGTTGTGCATCTAAATTCCCCTAAAAAGATGTAGTTAACTTCAGACAAAACATAAAAATTCAATGATTAATTATTACAGTCAAAAGTGGAGTAATTAATTGATTTAGTTGTTTACTAATTTGGATGGAACAGTATCACAGCCAGATGTAAAATTAGGATCCAATTTATTTAACAAATGTGATATATTATCTTCTTCAAATATGTTTTGCAAAACATTGAGCTTAGAATTGATTATGTTTTCTGCAAGTACGAAATTTGGTTAAAAAGGCTAGTGGTATGTTCAGGTATGTAGCACCTACTTTAACGAAATTGTTATTAAACTCCTCAACAAGTTGTTGGGGATCATCAACACAAATATCATCGATATTTAAACATGCTTTCGATTAATACGGTCCATTAGATGACCGATTTGTAAGTACTTATAAAAATAAGAATTCACATAAGCTTTGAAAGCTTCTACAATTTGTCACAAACACCTTATGCTAGCATATAGGTGTATTAATCGTAATAGATTTAATAAGAAAATCATAAAAAGTTTCAATTTTTTTTAACAATATCAAGTGACCATGACTTTCGAGGCAAACGGTTTTGTTTTTTTTCTCTAATTTATTTCCTCGCGAATTAATTTTTTTTATTTAATTTAATTTATTATTTAATTAAGAAGTCAAATTGCGTTCCAATTTAATGTGTGTGTATGTATTTAATTAATTAGTGTTGTGATAAGTTTTGTGAAATAAGTGAAATTTAAATAGTATGTAAATATGGAAAATGCAATCCACCGGGATGTATTTATCTGGCTACAAGAAAATGACTTATATGAGCTTCGAAAGTATTAAAAATGTGTAAATGGATGAAAATTTTCAAATCCTAAATTCAATATAAAAAAAATAAACATTATTTTGAACTTAGGTTTATTTTAGAAAGTTGTCTAGTTTATACCTTTTCAAACGGTATGCTACAAGTTGGAGGAATCATTTATAATGTGGTCAAAATAAGAGATACAAATTGTTAGGGTCAAGCAAATTCTTTTTATGTTTGTTATGTTTTCCACCTTTCATTATCACTAAAAAATTTTGACTTTTCATTCCAAAATGTATGTTTTATTTACAAATAGAAAAAGGACTAACAGATGGCCACCCTTTATCTTTAAATACTCAAAGCTGTATCAGCAAAGCTATTTTCAGCATTATTGTTAACAACCTTAAAAAAACAGGCAACTATTATTGACCATAGATGTTGAAACTTCAAAAAGAAAAATTAGCCATTAGAAGAAATGACGATGTTATGTTGTCTCTTCAAATAAAATTCCTCCAAGATTTAAAATTTGCGACAAAGGAAATTATGGACGATGCATTTGGATGAGCTCAAATTCCGAAATAACCTGTATGTGGTAAATGTGTTAAATAAAATTTAGTCAAACGAAGTATTAGGGCTTGCCCGTTCCCGTACCGTTTACATTCCTGGAAAACGGGATTGTGATTTTCTGATTCCCGGGAATTCCCGGAATTCGGGACAAGACAAGTTTTTCAGCCAACCAAAAATTCAACCAATTTTAAATTTTAAGTCGAGAAATGGAAAGGAAGCTAAGATTTAAAATAATTTAAAAATATGTGATGCACTGATTTAATCATTTAATCGGTGGATTCCGTTTTGCCATCATGAGAAATCTACCAGCGTAAAACTTAAACTATTACCGTTAACATTTTATTTATGGAAACCACGGCGGATCCACACTAAAAGAATTTGTAAATTTTCAGCATTGATTTTACTCAACATATTGCCAACAGTTGGCGAAGCTGAATGCGCCCAATGTTGATATAATTCTCGATAGAAACCCACCCGTCATTGTTTTTATGTTTGGTTGTTTCCCTTTTTTGGCTTAAACTTAGCGCCTTATTTTTCCTTGTGCCAGCGTTTTGTGTACAAACACAGTGGAATAGTTCAGTTTAATTCTGCAGGTAGACCTTGTACGTCCAGGGCGTATGGGCTCTTCTTTTGACTGAATTCTATTTCTATTTTGCTTCTAGTGGCCCTACCACATAGAGGCCATTTCCGATTTTGAGTCATCCTAAATGTATCATCCATAATTTCCTATGTCCAACTCTGGATCTTGGACAAATTTTAGTAACGAGGCAATATCTTTATTTTTCTTAATAGCTAACTTTTCTTTTAAAAGTTTTAACGTCTGCGGTTACTAATATTTGCTTGTTCTTTTAAATTTGTTAATAATAATGCTGAAGTCGCTACAGCTTTGGCTATCTGATCTATTTATCTGAAGATTTATTCAGCGGTTTAAAAACATTTTGTCATCATATGGTATTGCTCAATATTCGTTCATCCCACATTTCTTAAATTTGCAGTTCCCGGTAATATTCAATTCTTTACACTCTTGCTAACACTATAAGGTATCTTTATTTTTTATAGCGTTGCACCCATCACCGACGACTTTCTGATTATTTCCATGAAGTTAAAAAATGACATAGAGGAATCTTAAAATTGGTTTTTCTATTCCCAGGAAATAATCATAACATTCCCTGGAAACGGGAATACTTTGAATTTCTTAAGTTCCCGGGAATTCCATCCCTTGAATTCCCGGAACGCAAGCCCTTTTATTTATGTACTTAGTTTGTCTACAAAATTAAACTAAACTATTGCGTGTTTGTACACAAACACCTGGCACAAGGAAAAGTAAGGTGCTAAGTTTAAGCCAAAAGCGTTAAAAGAACAAACTTTAAAAATGACCCTATACTCTATACCTCTATAGTATTAAGCAGACATCCACCAAAAATGAGAGGAATTTTCCATTAGCGGGTAGGTTTCTAATGAAAATTAAATCGTCATTGGCGCATTCAGCTTCGCCAGACTTCCCATGATTCGCCGATTGACTGATTAAACTGTTCAATCACATTTTTTTCAATTATTTGAAATCTTACTTAATTTGTTTTCTTTATCATTTCCCGACCTAATATCAAAAATTG